>JABMDN010000083.1:353503-404000 GCA_017165825.1 Hepsetus odoe
TGAATAAGACAATAAATACATTTAGGCAAACGCCTATGCGCGAAAAAAAGAACGAATTTAATCTGCCAATATGGAACTTTCACTTGATAAATTATTGGTAAACGAATGTGTCAAAACAAAGCGAACTAGCATCATGAATACTTCTTCTTGCCCTGGTGCCTGGTCATTTGTGTTCTCATTTGAAGTTGTGTTTATAGGGCGTCTTCTGTGGCAGCAGCAAATTTGGGCATTTTTTTTCTGCTCACAGAACGATAAGCTGATACATTCTAGAGAATCGAATCTTTCAGTTTCGTAGAAAGAACCTTTCCTGTTTCAGCATGACTTGAACATCCTGAATGCGGCACACTGCATCTACTTAGTTATCCAATCATGCTTTAGCTGTATCATCATTACCAAAATTCCAGACTATAAATTGAGCAGGAGATTTAGAAAAGTTTGATCGCAAACAATGTCTCATCAGGAGGAAAATCACATAACCAAATGAATTCTTTATTTTCTATGCAACTCCAGATTTTCATTTTTCAGTCTGAGGTAGTTTGTAATTGTAACTTATTTATTTATGTATTTTTTTTAACTTAGTGAAGTTAACATTTTTTGGAAGTTTGCCAGTTTTCATTTGTCAAAAGTGTATTTAGTGCCATCTCCTGGTTACAGTTGCTTTGCATTGAATTGTAAAAAAAACAAATAAATAAAATTGTCCTTAAGTGTCCCCCTAAAACATTTTTAATTTATAAAGTGCCTTTCACAAACCCAACACTTTACGAAGAGAAAAGGAGAGAGAAGAGAGCAGGTCTTTAGCCTACAGTAACATTTAGAATCAGAGAGTGCCAGACAGCAGGTTGCAGCAATAAAGATCTGAGGTTATGGGTGAGACATGACTGAGCAATTTCCAAGATAATAAGGAGGCCATGTGAAAGGCTTTAGTCATGATATTTAACTGGAAATGTGGCATTGAAGAGGAAGTAGTGAAGTAGGAATAACAGGAGTGAAGTGCATGAGTGCTTAATGTGTGAAAAGGCTGGAACTGAATTAAATAAGTGTAGTGATAAACTTCTGCTAGAGATCAATGAATAAAGCATTGTGATAATCGAGTTTGGAGTGGAAGCGTAGGGTGAGTGTTCTCACTCTTTGTGGTGAGAGGCAGGCTTATTGTGATAGCACATTTTTCACCTCAATAATAATGCAGTTCTGTCATTAGTTTGTATCTCAACACACAATGATAACACTACAAGTTGCAGACGGTGTTAGTGCCACAATCAGTACATCCATTATTGCTCATCCTTACTCTCTACTCCTCCTTTTAAACATTGCATCTCCTCTTTCAGATGGAAAAGAACGCTTTTAAGGTAAGTGTATTTATCCAGCTTGGATTTTTGTTTTTCTTCTCTGCTATGAAGTGAAGTGTAAGATCAATCGAGAGTTTTCTGCTTGGTTGAAAGACTGTCATGAACGACAAACAGGTGTGATATTTTTTTTGTGAGTCAACACATTGGACATGAGTGACTGGACAAGATTGCAGTTTGGTTTTATAGATTGTTTAAATGCAATGTTATTTAAGGTTTTATATGTGAGATGAATTATTAGGAATTTGCTTTTTTGCAGTAAAAGCTGTGACAGTCAGGAATATAATAACTCGCATAGATGTTTCACAGTCCAGTACACAGGCTTCCCATGAAGTTTCCTAGTATAAAGCCATCCAGTGGGACGGTAAAATCTATAAAACTGGACAACAAGTGAGTTTTTTAAACTAAGTACATGCTTTCTATAGTAATTATGCAAGTATGCAATATATAAGTGCATAAAAAGTCAAAGTTAGAAAATGTCCATATGTTAGAATTTAATTCTCTATGCAACATTGGAATGGGAAATTTAACACAGTAAAATTAAATAAAAAGACACTCAAATGTCTTTTTGAATTTTTTTTTTTCAACTTCTAGTATAAACCTTTATTACAAATAAACGTAAGTGCATTTAATAGGATCATTTAGTGTCAGCTCATCAAACACTTGCAGCTTTTCAACACTGTCAGACACAACATAAGCCTCCATGGCTTAATTACAGAAAGTTTTATATTTTGGTAATATGTGTGTCTTTAGTTTCAATAATTCCTTATTTTCTATTAGGAGTTAGTTTCTTACTAGTTGTCTTAGTTTTCTTACATGCTTTACAGTTATTAAGAAATATTAATGAATATAAATATTTTTAACCAAAACAATAATATATTCAGAACTTTCATTTTAATATCTCAACTAGTTTTCACTTTGTTACAGCTAAATGTGACCTTAATACTATCACGAGAAGGCAGCAATACTATAAATGATGGGGGTTTGACACTTTGGATACAGATTTTTGATCTTGTATCCAAAACTGAGTGCCATAGAATAATCTCCTAGTTTTTTTAAAAGGAGTATATTTGTTTATTATTATTGTAATATTGAGCTACCTTTTTTGCGAGCACATGTATGTGCTGCCATGTACTACAAAAGTGTTGGTGATCTGTTTCAGTCACTGGCAGCAGGAGCACACAGTGAACCACAACGAAATGCAATCTCTGCTTTTCACCCATACACTCTATGCAGCAGGGGGCAACTATTAAAAAGGACCCAGAGAGCAGTGATGGGGACAGTATCTTGCTCAAGGGTACCTCATGGCCACCTACTAGTCTGGGATTCAAACCTTCCACTCCTGGGGCCATTTATATATATATATATATATATATATATATATATGGCCCCAGTTATAGTTAAATATTTAACTCTTTCAAAGATAATGATATTTAAAAAAATAAAAATTGAATTTTTTTTAAAAAAGCAAGCAAAAGTAACATTCTAGTTTTACATATAACAGGTTATTTTAATCTGGTGGATTAAAAAGCAACTGTTTATGCTTTAACTATACTAAACAATCACAGTAATGCTTATAGAGTCTCTCTTCCTTTTTCAGGTGAAGTCAGTGAAAACTCAACCTATTTTGTTTGGCTCCATAGTTCAGTTTCTGCTCTATGGAGACCATGAAGGAGAAGTCTATGCAACAGGAGGACATGTCCAGATAACCCTGGTAGATGACATGTTTTTTCTGTCCATGTCTGCTTATGTGTATGTGTGTTTGTAGCGGCACAGCATGATCCGTATTTCATCTATTAATTAATTTATTTTTAATATTTCATATTTTTAAATTATTTAATCAGGGTAAAACTTAAATTAATTAATTAAAGGAAATAAACCTATCCAACACCAACTGAAAAAGAAAGTAGTCACTCAGTCAGTTGCTTAAAATTGTGTTGATAATTGAGCTGAAATAAACTATATATACCCAGTTTGAATACTGCAAGCCATGTTGAATGTAAACACCACTTAAATAGAAACTTTGCAGGATTGTGAATTACACTAAAGGTCTCACCATCATGGTATGATTTGATAGAAAGAAATTCCAAAAGTCGGGAGACATGTTTTTAGGAATGCACATCAACATTCTAGTATAATGTTATACTATAAAAATAAAGTTACTTTCAAGCTAAGAATAATAACTTGCAATGCTAATACAGTGTTTGCTCACAACAAAGTTTAATCTGTATTAAAAGTAAACCTGAGTGCATCATGTGTCCACAGGAACCAAAGGAACTGTACAATGAGGTTAGAATCATCCCCATATCCAAGATTGACAGGCTGGCTACAGCTGCTACCATCAGGAAAAGCATTGAGGATGAACTGGCCAAGTGAGTAATTATAGTTCATTTATATTATAAATTATAGTATTTTATCCACTGCTAATGGAATGGGACAGAGTGTAAGCCTGCAAAAATTGTGTTGTGTGTGTGTGTGTGTGTTTGTTATGCTAACTTTGTCATGTTTAGTTAGTAAGGTTTTAGCTGATAGTAGCAGTGGTCATTGCATAGCAGCACAATGATGCTGTAGCTGGACCAGTACCAGGTAAAGAATGATGGGGTGATTCGCCACATGTGAACTGGCAACATTCACCATTCATCATCCACACTAGTTGTTAAAGTAAGCCTTAATAGCCAACTATCTTATGGATCCATGTGGTTATTGTCTAGGGTGAAATCAAGAAAAGCAGAATGAAAAGGCAGAGTGATAAAAAGCTTGGGCTTTCTTGGTTTAGTGTTTTTCCTTCAATTTTGTGTTATTATATGAAGTTATGCTGTGATATTCTATAGCCTATATTCAGCTACATTTGATGTCTAAAATCTTTTATAGCCAAGGTTCTTTTTTTGACACCAGTTTATTAAGTCATACAGATTTTTGCTGTTAGTGCTGTTAATGGTAAAATCAAGTGTCTGTGTTTAATTCATTAGAAAGAATCAGGTAGAACTCTTGAATGTTTTGCCTGCTTTTGTGCCTTTTTTGAAGGCTTCAGCTCACGGAAACATGCGGATAAGTTCTTGAAATTACTCTTCAAAGTCTATAGAGCCTTCTTTTCTGTAATGCTAATTGTGAATCGGCAATGATAGTTTTATACTTTTATTCTATCTTCTAGGCTTCCGGAGCAATTGAAGATTACATGGCCAGATGGCAACCCATGGCATGATAAAGTTGTTCACCAAGCTGGCACACCCATGGGTACACACATACATACTCGTGTGCAAACACATCATCGCTATTGTTCGGTTTCCATCTGCAATCTCCACCTGTCCATGTTTCATGCATGTATACAAAGCAGTCCGCGTAACTGTTCTGAGTTTTATAATTAACATACCTACACAGTTACATTTTTACCTGTTCTACTTTAGGACCAATTCAAGTGGAGATTTTGAATAAGAAAGGAGAAACGATGTCCCGGCTGCCGGTAGCCAACGCCAATGCAAAGAAACTCCTCATTGAGCTCAAAGTCATCTGGCACTGTAATTATTTTTGCTCATAGTGTTTGACTATGATAGAATTGGATTTACTTAATTGTTAGTGCTCTGTCAATGTGTATGCAATGCAGTGTTGATTGTGTATCGTAATTTTTTTATTTCAGCTCCTAAAGGGGACATCCAAACCAACTCTCACATTGCCATGCACTCATCCAAGTGGTTGTACTGGTTCAAAGTAATGGGTAATGGCATAACACACAGCAAACACATGCTCTCATCTGATGGTAGTGATTTTTTTATGTTTTAAATGTAAGGATACAATACTGTGGAGGTGTGTTTTAAAAGGGAATGTCAGAAACTGTCCAACAGATTTCCTTGGTTTCCTGTTTGTCTTCCTTTAAGCAGTTTACACTATTCATCATAAGTTAGGATGTTTTGTTATTTGAACTGATACCATTTTTATAGGACTGCATATTGTGGCTCACGTGGTAAAGAGTTTTCTAAACCTAATAGAAGCAAAGCATTAGTATTTGCGATATATATAATTTGATCTACTATATTTTTATATATTATTTGATATATCATGAATGGCATTTGTTGTGATTATCGTGTGTGTGTGTGTGTGTGTTCAGAAAACTTGAACAAGTTGGGAAAATATACACTCCACCTGCAAACTATACTAAGTGAGGGTGAGTCAGTTAGCGACTGGGCTGGAAAACAGCTGCCTCATTATGCACTCAACTTCACTATTAAAGGTAATACACATTTATTTTAAAACTTTTATTATATGTTAAGTCTGTGTTGAAAGGTTTTTGTTCGTTATATAAAGCTCTCATACAAACTTCTTTGACTTGATACATGCTAATTGGAGGGAAATATTCTGATCAGCCATAACATTAAAATCACCTGTCTATTATTGTGCAGGTCTCTTGTGCCACCAAAATAGCTCTGATCTGTAAAGGCATGGACTTCTGAAGGTGTGCTGTAATATCTGCCACCAAGTGTCAAGTTTGCAGCAGATTAAAGTGCTGTAATTGCTGTGAGGTGGGGTCTGTATTGATTGGATTAATTTGTATAGCACATCCCACAGCTTCAAACCAATCCACTGCAATTTTTGTAGAGTGGCAGAGAGCAGTATCCTGCTGAGAGGCCAATGCCTTTAGGGAAAACTTTAACCATGAAGGGGTTAACCTGCTACAGTACATATTTAGCAGATAGGGGTCAAAATAATATCCACATGAATTTCATGATCCAAGGTTCCCCAGAGTGTAGAACATTGCCCAGAGCTTCCCGTTGACTTTATTCCTCTATCAGCTGGCCTTAGTGCCACTAAGCGACACTCAGCAACATGACTATCCACATGAAGTATAAGGCAAGTGAGTATTTAGAGGATTATTTTAATTTGGAACAAATCCAACACTAGCAGTCGATCCAAAATGGTAATAACTGAATATTTTACAAAAGGAAATGTGAGTGTAAACATTCTCAGGGAAATATGTATATGTACACAATTATTAGGCAACTGTTAGTGTGCAGAATTATTACACAACTAAATAAAATGTTTTCCAATCTCACTTGGTTATTTTAAATTTATTAAACGATAAATAAAATATAGATTTATTAAATAATCAACTCAAAATTTACAAAAACACATTTGTGACATTTCAGAAAATAAAATAAAATTAAAATTTGTGACCAGTATAGCCACCCTTCTTTTCTTTCATAATCCTTCCTTTCATGGAGTCTGTCAGTTCCTTGATCTGTTAACGATCAACTTTTTGTGCAGCAGCAACCACAGCCTCCCAGACACTTCAGAGAGGGGGACTGTTTTCCTTCCCTGTAAAGGTCCTCAAGCTCTCAGTAGGGTTTAGGTCAGGTGAGGAAGGAGGGGGCCATGTCATTATTCTTTCATCTTTAAAGCCTTTACTGATCATGCAATGAAGAACTTCCATGCATGTGATGGAGCATCATCCTGCAGAAAAATCATGGTCTTCTTGAATCATGCAGACTTTTTTTCCTGAACCACTCTTGAAGAAAGTGTCTTCTAAAAACTGACAGTAGGTTTGGGAGTTGATTTTGAGTCCATCTTCAACCAGAAAAGGTCCAGCTAGCTCATCTTTAATAAGACCAGCCCATACCAGTACCCCACCTCCTCCTTGCTGGCATCTAAATGGAAGTGGAGCTCTGTGCCTGTTACTGATCCAGCGGCGGGCCCATCCATCTGATCCATCAAGAGCTTCCTGATAGCTTCACATTTGATTCATCTCAAAGCCTTGGGCATCCATGACATGTCACTTTTCACTTTTAATTAATTACCCTTGCTTACTGTGAACACTTCTTAAGACCTGTCATTTTAGAGATGCTCTCACTCTGTTATCAACCCATCACAAGTTGGCCATTGTCAGAGTTGCTCAGATCCTTACATTCCTCCATATTCCTGATTCCAACACATGCACTTTTAAAGCTGATTGTTCAGTTGCTGTCTACTATTACGGGGCAGAGGTCGTTGTGGTTCACTGCGCTGTGTCGTGTGCTCACAATGAGATCTGTAAAAGTTGACAGTTTCACTTCATTTCATGTATCCAGATCGGATGCCACTGTAATGAAGTAATCATGTTTAATGTTGTGGCTGATTAGTGTATTGTGCCATTATTTTTCATGTACACATTTATTAAATGTGTTTTATTTTAACCAGATTCAGATTAACTGCACTTCCGACTCAAAGCGCTACATAACAAAGATGAAGTGTCAGATATTGAAGCTAGAGTATGTGTTGTATTTGCAGGGCATTAAAACAGGGCCAGTATTGTTCTCCAAATTCACTTGGTGAAAAAAATGGTTTTTACTTTTCTCATATTCCTTTTCTTTTTCAGAAAGCAGTGCAGCTGTCTTTGGGCTGGGTGTAATTCCATCATCTATTCAAGTGGGGGTGCCCTTCACTTTACCTCTGCACTTTAGTGATGAGTTTGGTCATTTAACTCAGCCCCCTTCTGACATCAAACCCCAACTGGAGTGTAGGTAAGTTATAGAAAAAATGCAAACTATCTATAGACTACACCCCCCCCCATGAAAACACCTCTGGAACAAGCATCTAAAGTTAATATTATACTAATAAACCCTCAAAACTAGTAAACTGCCACCCAGACATTCAGAATTGATGACTGGATTTATCTAAGTGTTCTTTTTGCTCCAACACCTACAGTTGATTAAATTACTCTTCTCCTTCTCTCCCTCACATAAACATGTGGGCACACACACACACACACAAGTTCACTGGAACTGAGTTATGAGCAAACTGCTACAAGTGGAACTACATTCACCATACAAGACCTGACAGCCCGGGGAAAAGTTACGAACCATCAGGAAAAGGTTAGTGTGTGTCATAGACAATACAAAGTGTGATATAAGCACCACTTTTGCTTTCGTTGTAAGCTATTATTATACTATAATTCACTAGTATAAATTTCTGACCATATTGTACTCTGTGACTAGTACGTACTTTTTTGGTCTTATGAATTTATATTAGGTATTAAGTTGATAAATATTTAACATGTTCTTTCGAATGGCAGATGCACACTGTGAAGGTAACGATCCCTGGCCTCAGACAAGACTGGCACTCTTTTCAAACTGCTGTGCGCCCAGGTATGAATACACACACATTAAGACACAGAATCCATTTAGTGAAAGCTGTTAGAAGTTAAGGAAATAAAAATAAATAAATAAATAAAAAATATTTAAAAAAAAGTGAAATGAAACGGCATTATTTGTTGTTGTTAGAGAAAATTTCATCATAAGGTTTTCTCTCAGTTAATTTAAGTTATACTGTGTGTGTGTGTGTGTGTGTGTGTGTGTGTGTGTGTGTGTGTGTGTGTGTGTGTGTGTGTGTGTGTGTGTGTGTGTGTGTGAACCAGGTCCTCCATGCCAGCTTGTGGTTTTGCCTGAAGAGGAGGTCTCTATAGAGAATGGCTCACCAGCATTGTTTAAAGTGGAAGTGCAAGATGAGTTTCAGAACATCACAACACATTCCAAACTTATTGTCCGTTGCCAGGTAAAGCCTCACCCAAATCATTCCTTCAATGACACGAACTAAAACATTCACCGAAGTGTGTACACACTCATTCAGTTTGCTTAATGCATATACATATACTTAAGAGACACCAGATATTCCCAATCAAATGAAACTCTTATGGAAAATCTTTTGTAACTGACTGATCTTTTAATTTCTTCTTTGCAGTGACAGCTATTAACAGTTATTAGAAATAATCAGGGTCTAAAATTCCACTGTTCAGTTACTTTAATGTCAATGTCTTCATTTTATTTTCTTTTTAATGTAAAAATGTATTTTCTAATTTTAAAGTTAGTTATTTTCTGCATTTAGTTATACTTTCGTTTAACCCTCGTAATCCATCTCGAGGAACATGTGTTTCACTGCTGCAATTGTTTTATTTTTGTGTGTGTATGCGTTATTTTGGAATACTAATCAGGGGGAAGGTCACACAAAGGGTTCATGCCGTGCTTTAAATAATTAACTAACAGAATTTTTGTATTAAAATGTGAATGCATGTTTTGCCACCGTTTGAGTACAATATGCCATGTAATGTGGAATAGAAAGTTAAAGATAAAAGGTTTCAGACAGAGAATATTCGATGTAACTTCTTGGGGTGTGTGTGTGTGTGTGTGTGTGTCCGTTTGTGTTTTTTATGTTGATGCAGCTTCTAGGAGCCCCGGAATTGCCAGTTGATGCCATTGACTGCAGTAATACTGGCACTGGAGTCCTGCTAGCAAAACCAATCAAACTAAAGAATGTGTCCTCAGAGCAAATTCTCACTGCGAAGTTTGGCATTCCTGTAAGACCTATTATCAGACCTATTATCATTATCAAGTCGTTGTCTTCTTCTTTCGGCTGTTCCCCTTTAGGGGCCACCACAGCGGGTCATCTGTTTCCATTTCTTCCTGTCCTCTTCATCTTCCACCTTCAAACCAACCACCTGCATGTCCTCTCTCACCACATCCATAAACCTCCTCTTTGGTCTTCCTCTTCTCCTCTTTCCCAGCAGCTCCATGTTCAACATCCTCCTCCCAATATAATCCTCATCTCTCCTCTGGTTGGTCCAAACCAACGCAAAATTGCTTCTCTGACTTTGTCTCTCATCGCCATCACACACAACAAAAAAATAAGTCATTGTAATTATTATATTCATCATTATCATTTAAATTGTAAATACAGTATATTCTCACTGCCTGAAAAAACAATCCTCAAACTTTGCAGAGAAAGACAAAAGTGTTTTAATGAGCAAGTTAATGAGTTGATATTCCAAGAGATGATGAGGAATTTCTTGTTTTTCTTTCATCAGAAAGGTTTTAGACAATGTAAAGTTAGTTTACTTTATTTTCTTTATTTTCTTAATAACCCCCAGAACCAGAAGGGAATTTCTTATGTGGAGCGCACTCTGCGTGTTTTGCCAAGTAGACGTGTCTTCCGTATAGAAGTGTACAGGCAGGAGGAAGATTCAGATGACACAGTGATTCAGAATCTGGAGCGAATTAAATGGACAGCAGGGGACACACTCGGGAGTCTGTGCTTTAGACTTTTCGATGAAGGGGGCCGACTGGTGCCTTTAACACAGAAGCTTGCACATAACCTAAAGGTAATCATTTATGTCATTTCAGTTTGAATATTTAAGGGTATAGAAAGTCATCTGTGCATTGTGATGCCTCAGACTGATCAAAAAACATACAGAATGTGAAATGTATGTGTCTGTTTATGTGTGCGCACCGTAGGTGAACTGGACTGCAGACGTGAAAATCGCAGAACTGTCTAAAGGAATGCTACCGAGTGTGTGTGTGCCTGCAAAAACAAAGGGAGAGCACTTCTATCAAGTGACGTTTCAGGATCAGTACACGGTTGACACGTCCTTCATTATCATGTAAGCTTGAGAACACACACTGAGCTGGAATTAAATAGTTTAGTAGCATTTCACCTTTACACTGTGCCACTAACAACCCTAATTTTACTTGTGAAAGTATTTAATTTTTTGTACTTGTAGCCCACGTCCCGATGAGCCTGAGCGGTTGAAGGTCACTCTCAGTGAAACTACTGTTAGATTGGGAGAAATTCTTTCAGGAGATATTAGTAAGTTCTAGTAATACTTTAAATATTTCCTTGAAAAGGCATTCGTTTTCTTTCAGTCTTTAAAGAAACTTAATCTGGAACACTTACACATTTTAATTATTTATTATGTCTGCTTTTGAATGCAATTCTGGATGGAGAGAAATGTGGTTGACCCTGCGATGGGCTGGAGACCTGTCCAGGGTGTGTCCCCTGTCCTTTGCCCTGTGTGAGCTGGGATGGACTCCAGCACTCCCCCGCGGCCCCGCTTGGGACAAGCGGCAGAAAATGACTGACTGACTGTAGCATTGATGATGACAGTCAGAACATGGTGTAAAGTCTTCTCCAACACATCCCCAAGACTTCCAATAGGATTAGGGTCTGGAATCTATGGTGGCCAAACATTGTGTTCAGAATGATTTCTCATACTCCATAAACCACTCACAATTTGAGCCTGATGAATTCTGGGGTGACAGGGGCAGCGGTGGCCTAGTGGTTAGGGTGTTGGCCACATGATCGGAGGATCGGGGGTTCGAACCCCTTCCCAATAGGTTGCCCTGAGGTACCCTTGAGCAAGGTGCCGTCCCCGTCCCGCTCCTCCCTGCAATGGGCTGGCGAGCTGTCCAGGGTGCAACCCCTGTCCTCGCCCTGTGTGCGCTGGGTTGGACACCAGCACTCCCCCGTGACCCCGTTTGGGACAAGCGGCAGAAAATGGATGGATGAATTCTGGGGTTGTCAATTAGACTTGTGCCATCAGGGAAGTAAAACTCCTTGGGGGTGGCGGGGACGGACCTGCTCATTCTGTATATTCAGGTAGTTGGCTGAGCTCATGTGTTGGGCACATGACATTGCTGATCCTAGATCTTGACAACTGAAGATACCCCAGATCAATACACTGCACCCACAGGCTTGTAAGATGCCTCTCACCCTGATGAGCCCATCTCTCTGGAACATTGTAAATCAGGATTCATCAGACCAGATAATGTTTTTACATTTATGTTCCCTGAATTGAAACTGAAGCTTTTTTCAGTTAGCCTCACTGATAAGTATTTTTAAGGCTACACATGTTTGTGGGGCAGCAGTGGCCTAGTGGTTAGGGTCTAGGCCCAAGGATTTAAAGGTCATGGGTTTATATCCCAGACTAGTGTGTTGTGCTGCCTTGAGCAAGGGAGCATCTGCATCACTGCTCCTCAGGCACTGGACAGGGCTGCCCCCTGCTGCACAGTGTGAATGCGTTAAAAGCTGAGGTTGCGTTTCGTTGTAGTTCACTGCATTCTCTGCAGTGTTTCACAATGACAAATAGTCACTTTCACTTCACTGTTTAGTCCTAATACCTTGGAATTACAAATTTGCAAATGCTTTTACTTTCACTATTAATCCTAGCCATAAGTGCGACTGCCATTTGATTTCACCTAATGTTTAAGCCTTCTAGAATTATAATCAGTTTTTTTTTTCAACACATTTCTTTCACATAAAAAGTCGTTCACCCCTAAAAAGGCATAACGCGGTAGACCGTTCTTGACGTGAGTGCTGGTCCTGCGGAAGGCTGTAACCTATTTGTTTATTTAAATTCTCTTGACTTTTTTTGGCCAGGCGCTGAAATTTTTTATTTTTATTTATTTATTTATTTATTTATTTTTATGTATATTAAAAAAACAATATGCTAATAAGTACTTATTTGTTTTAAGTTCAACTGTGAAATGCATTTCTACTACATTCAGTTTTCATACATTCAGTTTTCAAGATGTTTAACCATAGTTCTTTTTTGCCTTAGGTATTGAAGTGATTGATCAGTATGGTAATAAGACAGACACTTTGAATGCTGAGTGCATGAAGGCAATCAGTGTTTCTGCAAATGACCTAGACGTTTCAGCCCTCAGTTTTGAATGGCAGGTTAGTAAAATGCTGCTTACAATATATCCACCTTTTTTGGGGGACTGTTACTTATTTTGCTTGTTTTGCATGTTTGTATGCTTATAGGCCAATACAGGGGCTGTGTTGGTGACTGGTGTGCGCTTTACATCAGGCTCTCCTGGTCCAAGGGAGCTGTGTTTCAAGTACCAGGACTTTGAAGAGTTTGCCAGAGTGAAAGTCACTGCTGGACCACCAGCAAAAATCATTCTTCTTGAAGCTCCAGAAATGGTAAAGGGTACACCCAAGGATTGACATGCAAATTCAGATCTGAAAAAAAGTTGTATCTTGAAAACTGAGGGAGACTGTTTAGTGTGTAGAATCTAATTTATGAGTTTGAAATGAAACAAAAGAATGACAGCTTGCATATATATATATATATATATATATATATATATATATATATATATATTTTTTTTTTTGTATAAAATATTAGAAAAAAAAGTTAAAAGGCTTCATTTACAATTTTATATTTATCTTGTTGTGGCAAAATGAAGCATGTTTATAGATATCAATCAAAGAAATTTAAATAATTCTCAGCAGATTCACTCAGAGGGTACATTTTAAAATACTGGTCTTATACTGTTTTACATTTCTGAAGGCAACCCAGTGTAGATTTCCTTCTCTTGAGTATAGTAATCCATTGCTGCAGTTGTTGTTTTTTTTTCTTTCCATTTTTAAACAACAATGATATGAGAGTTTTATTGGGTTTCTTAGACCAGTGTTGATGAATTATTGGTTTTGATTTTTTTTGAGTTGATAAATAAAATCATGTTAATTGCACCTACTGCTAAATGCTAGCTGCATTTACATGTGTTTTGTGTATTTGTTCTCTTACAGCCTTTACATGTGTTAAATGGGCGAGGTTTGGAGACTCCATTCCTGATACAGTTATGTGATGAATGGGAGAACCCTGTTCCAGATCAACGAGTCATTATAGCAATTAAAACTCTATCACCACAACTCAAGGTATCACTGAAGTGTATTAAATTTACACAATAACTTCCAACAAGCACCTTCACAACAATTGAGCTTATCCATGGGAATAAAGAAAAAGAGAAAGCAGCATTTTAGAGCAGACATCTTCAAATCAAGACCTTTAGTGCCGTCTTTGCCCCTGGACTTTTAGACAATGGTTGTTAAGAGATTGACCATCAAATATCAGGTTTACCAGTCATCCATATCAGGTTTACCAGTTCAGGTGCAAATTGAAGGGATCACACACACCTATTTTGTGTTAAATTGCTAACATGGATGATTTGGGGCTTAGGTCTGTATCTGTGCAGGTGTTTTTGTGTCTGATTCCTTGTGTGTGTTGTAGGTGAAATCTTCGGTGATGTCCCAGCCTGTAGATTCTGAAGGAAAGGCCTGTTTTATTCTGGAGATGGTGACAGCCACAAAGTGAGTGAAAATCAAACTTTAAACACGCATTTTCAAAAATCCCACTGGTTTTACCTCACAGTACAATTTGATGACTCTTTCTCTACTTTTTCTCTGTAGAGGGGAGCATGAACTGGAGTTCCGTGGATCTTTCAGTAGAAACAGCATTCCAGGTCCTGTTGTGAAGCTGAATGTGATGGCTGACCCCAACAACCCTGTTAAACTTAGCGTAGTATATGACAATAATGCCACCTATACAGCAGGAGATACTTTTCCAGGTGTGTATGTGTGAAATGTTCTCAGGTGTCTCTGGGATTTTAAGGTGTGTGTGTGTGTGTGTGTGTGTGTGTGTGTGTGTGAGAGAGAGAGAGAGAGAGAGAGAGAGAGAGAGCGAGTAAGAGATTCCCAGGTGTTTGTGGAATTTACTGGTGTGTGTGTGTGTGTGTGTGTGTGTAGGGGTCTATTTATATATATATAATCTCTCTGCAGTAAAAAATTGTCATTTTAACACAAACTAAAAATGCCTTTAATCATATATATATATATGCATGAAACAGAGTCAGAGACAGCTTCAGGACATACTTCTGTAATGTTACTATATGAATATATAACCCGCTCTAGTAAGTGCTGTGCAAGAACAAGTGTTATAGTCTTTCAGGTTTTATTTTTTTTTTATTTTTTGCCAGCTGGTTAAATTAGGGATCAAAACATTTACTAGCAGGTTTTAGTTATTGTATTATATAAGATGCAGCATTAGTTGACATTATGAACATTGATTCCCTGTATAAATTAAGAAATTCCAACTTACAGACAGGTAATGTTGCATAGCTGTTAACATAGGAATACATTTCAGAGTCACTTTCCACCCAGAGTGATACATTTAAAAAGCTAAAACTGGCTTCTTGTTTTCGGTTTTAGTTTTCGGTTTCGGAGATTGGAAAAGAAATGTCCAGATATGCAATGAAAATCAACCTGGTTTTAAGGTCCAGTCAGACATTGTCAGGCAGCGTCCTTATCTAACTGTACATAAAGAAAATTTTTCAATGAACCCATTCCATGCCAATCTATGGCACAGGTGACTTGGTTAATGGCTTTTTTTTTTGTGTGTACAGTGTTTAAAGTGACTGTAGTCTCTGAAGAAGGCTGTCCAGTGAGGAATGTTAATCCTGCCAATCTTTCTATGCTGCTATGGAAGGGTACAGCATCAGGAAATCGTCCTCCATCTGAAGTGAGTAACACTCGGAGAGGCATAGCAACAGTACTTCATGTGTGGGATCACATATTTACATTTGATTTGATGTTGCTTAAAGTGGATGTGCATTGGTGATTTCAGGCAACAACTCTTAAGTGTAGCAAACCCAAGGAAACAGAAACGGATGACCACTTTTACTTCAGGTAAGTAGTTTTTTGAAAGTGCCAAAATTATATTTCTAAGTGTAAACATGTCATTTGAACAGGTGTGCCTGTTCTTGTTGTTGTTGTTGTTTTTTGGATACCCCTGTAGCATGTCTTTGTTTCTCTTACTGTTATAGCAGTTTGTCTTGTTGGTTTTTTGCTCTTTGTGGGATACTTATTACAAGTATTTGTATTTTGCTCATTTTCTCTCTCGTAGAGATAAGGATGTTCCAGAACAAATGGGAAAGTACATTGTGCAGTTTGTTCTTGTGGTAGAAAAAAGCAAGTACCTCTGGAGCAGTCAGGTGAGAGTTAAAATAAATAATTCCATAAAGTGCAAGTTTAATTAAGCTTCAATTAAGGACAATAACATCCAAACTGGGTGAATGACAAAGGTTTTCAAACCCCCTTTTTCAGGGGCTCAAAAACATTGAGACCACTGGGCGCAAGAGTGTTCATTGGGCGCTTGTGTCCCTCAGTATCCCTATTTGATTTGCTTGCACTTAGGCAGATATAAAGTCTAAAACAGATTTAAATTGTGGTAATTGCATTTGGGATCTGTTGTTAATTCTCAATATGCAGTCCAAAGAGCTACTACTGTCAGTGAAGTAAACCATGATTAGGCTGATGCCTCAGAACAAACCCCTCAGGGAGAAAGTCAAAACATGAGATGTGGCCAGATCAAGAACAGCCCCGGGAGGTAGGCGCATCTGTGTCAAATTCAACAATAAAGTGAAGCCATCACTAGAATAAATATAGGGTTTACCACAAGATGTTAACCATTGGTAAGCATCAAAAGGAGAGAGGCTAGATTTACCCAAATACTTCAAAACATATTAAAACATATACTTGTGTATTAAGCTTATTTAGACCTGCCTTATATTTTGAAGATCTGAACTGCAATCTTCCTATGCTTAGCTCCTCATTTATCATTTATTGATTTGTAAGAAATTACTAGTAGAGGCTAATCTATGCAAAATGACCAAACACTGCTATAGATATGAGGTTTATGCATTTATGACTCCACTTCCTTTATCAGTCATTTAAAAGAAAAATCTTTTTTTTTTAATTTTTTTTTTTTTAAAAGAAGTTCTAAGGAATGCATCAGCCCTGTCTTGCCATTTAAATGAATGAAAGGATCATATATGAGCCCCCCAAAAAAATTCAGTTTTTTGTAATTGTATTGACTTGTGTTTTTAATGCTCAAAATAATTGGATTTTTATTTTTATTGTATTACATTAATATCTTAATTCATCAAAACATCCAGTCACTCTCATGCGGAGCTGTGACTGGTTGGAGTGTATATTGTAGCCTTCCGCAGTATCAGAGAACTCTATTGAGACAGATGATATATTGTGAAGCCCCAGAAGAATGCCACTAAATACTCCAGGAATTTTCAATAGCAGTGAAGTGTTTTTTGCGTTTTGTTTTTTTTTTTTTTAATTCCCAAAGTGTGACTTTTTTTCAAAGTGATTAATTTCCAAAGTGGATCTTCAGTGATCAACAAATTCTTGGGAAAAACATGTATCAAGAGTTGTCTTCAGTCACAAAATTTTCTAAAAACAATGCTCGTAAGTCCCTTATTTAATTTATATTTTTTTTCGTTGTGTTAGCTTCCGCTGGATGTTGTTCCAAACAAGCCAGTGAAGCTTCTTCCAGAATCACCTGTTATAACTCCTGTGGTGTCCAATTGCAGTATTCCAACCTCTCGCACACTTGTGGATAGACTAGTTCTGAAAATAATGGTGAGGTTCTTGATTTTATTTATTTATTTATTTTTTTCTTTTTCAATTGTAACATGTTTATTTGAACCTGGAAATGGATGAATTGGGTTTGATTCATCAAAGTTACATAATGTAACCTGGAACAATGTATCAGGAGTAAGTTTATATGAGATAATAAAACTGTCCTTTTGTGGTGACTAGTTAATTTTACCTTAAACCCCCTTCACAAAGTTAAAGTGTAAACTGTCCTCATGCCGCTGCAACTTTTGATTGTTCTTGAACATGAGTGCAGATGAAGTATGTGTACATCCCTTAGTTTATTGCCTTAATTGTTGGTGATATCTTGTATCGTTAAAGTAATTCCTAGTCCATTTGGGTTGTTGCCACTTTGCGGCATAAGCAGCAACACAGCTCTAAGATCTGTCTGATTTCACATGTTATAACATTTACATCTCCATTTATATTTATTAATTGAACAGACTGTTTGATCCAAAGTGGTTAAATTAAATTACAGTGGAAGCCATATAAGCACTCACTCAATGGTCACTTATTTTTTGACAAAGCCTTTGCAAGTTCAAACCTTGCTAAGAAGGTCCTTTAAATATCATGCAACTTTTCCATTTTTCTGTATGAGTATATGTGATTGTTATAATTTTAACCCTTAGGACAAATACAACAACCCAGTTGGTGTGGGATTAAGTGGTCATGTGTGTGTGGCCATTCTTGGTGCAGAGGGAGAAAAGGCAAAAGATCTTCCTGTATTTGAGCACAGAGCCAACAGTTTGCCATTTAATCTCACTGATGGAGTGGCTACAATCACTGTGAGTGTCTCTGCAAGTTTGATCACTTAATTCGTCTTTTTATTATTCACTTGCTTCAGCCCCACAATCAGTTCATAATCAGTTTTAGAATTTTCCTAATTCATTGTTTTCACAGGTTAATGACCTGTTAAGTGCTTTGTCTGAATATTAAGCACAGCTCAGTGTTCAGCTTTGTGATGGGGTATTGTTTTTCTTTGTATGTTTTTACAGGATTTGGCACTGATGGAAAACAGTCCAGGCTGTGATGGAGCTGAGTATATATTACAGTTTCGTCCAGTGATACAAGGACATGGATGCAGTGCCACCATCACGCCTTTTAATTTGCCTTTTAGATTTTACAATGGTCAGTCTGTGGGTTATAGTAATCCAATAAAAAATCTTTATGTATAATTTAATGATGACTAGTTGCTGTAGACACTATGTGATGATAAACGTGGATCATGAAGCAATATGTGGGGGGGTGTAAGAGGTTTGTGAAATACTGAGGATTACAATGTGGTTTTACAAATTGTAATACATAGATCTTTCCTTTCACTGGGCATTAAGTATACTATAGAAAATTTTATTGAGTGAATAGGCTTAACGCTAAATATAGATAAATATCGATATTGCCCTTTTGTTCTACAGCATATAACATTTTATTTATTCCCTTTTAACTTTTTAAATAGTGAATATAACAATAAAGCTTTGGAGTGATGAAAATGATGGCATCTGTGTTTTTATATAGATGCAGAGAAACAGGAGGTTATGGCTGTGATGAGTAAGAAGAAAGACCAGCTGTCCCGATCCATTGAAATCTACAAAGGCATTTTAGAAACAAACAAACAACTCACTTCAGAACTCAAAAGTAGGCACCTTGCACTCTCTCTCTCTCTCTCTCTCTCTCTCTCCATGTGCTGTTTATTTGGCATTAATATGTTAGTACTTCTTTTTAGGTCAGGTGCAAGATGCAGCTAGCAAAGTGTTGCAGCTCAAAATGGAACTATCCAGAAGTGGTCTAGACTGTATAAAATTAACTGATGTGAGTATACATTACATTTTTTACATTACGAGTTTGTTGCTTTTAGTTAGGAACTTTCAGAAGGGTCTAGACTATTACTGTAAAACAATCAGTATAAAAATACAGTGTGGGTTTCCTCATGTAAAAATGAATAGAAATGAAAATTACAAAAGACTTTGCACTTTTTATGGGTTTTCACTGTCCAGTACAGGGGGAGGGAAATACTACTTACTTGTATAATTGCTGCATGTGTACAGGACACAGAAGGGAGGTGTTTTAGGTAGGGTGTATGCTCGTTCCCAGTAATGGAATAGTTTATAATCTGCATATTAATGTTGTACAGGGTTTGCATAGAAATAAGGAATTGTATAGCATGTGACTTCACAGTACGTGGTTGCTCTTTAGAACAAGTTGCTCTTTTTTCTAAAGGTATCAAAGATTGAGGGTTTGATTGCTCAGAAGAAAGAAGATTTGGAGAGAATACAGAATGAACCTCGCCGAAAATGCACTATGCCAGATCCATTTAAAGGCAGCCCAGATGTCCTAGGAAAGGTGTGTGTGTGTGTGTGTGTGTGTGTGTGTGTGTGTGTGTGTGTGTGTGTGTGTGTGTGTGTGTGTGTGCGTCTGCTTGTGTGTGCGTGTGTGTGTGCAGCATGTATTAGCATGAGAAATTGCTAATTTGAGGGGGTTTTTTTGGGTTTACAGATAGCACACCTGGCACAAGTGGAGGATGATGATGCAGCAAAGGTTATCTCCTGGCATATTCTTGGTGACATGGACTGTGTAGTTACTGTGACAACAGCTGCAGCAAAGAAAATTTATGATGACACACAAGGACGACAACAAGTAATGCCATTAGAGACCGTTTTCCTGAAACCAAATACCAGGTGCACAGTCTTACTGTATTCTTTTATCAATGAAACTTTAATAAATTTAAATATGTAAATTAATGTTTTTATATTTAAATGTATTGATATTATATTTAAATAAAACTATTTAGTCTACAAGAAACTATTAGGTTTATTTTAATGTTAAAATGTTAACTTGTAAAAACTGCTAAGACCTTTTTTTTTTTTTCTTTTTTTTCTTCACAGTTTTGTAGTTGCAAGTACCTTATATTTGAACTCAAACCTACTGCCAAACCTTCAGTCTTTTTTGTTTTGCGATCAATTTTCTGTTTGCGAATGACTTTGGTGTTTTTGTACTTTTGTTAGGCCACTGCCCCACATCAGGAATGGTGAATGTTTGTTCCGTCCTGTAGGAAAGCCTGTGTTTGTGAGAGATCTGCTCGTTTTTCCTGAACATGCAGAAAGCTGCAACATGGGTGAGTTCTCAAGTTCACGTTGATACACAGCATCAGACTTATTTTATAATTATTCTCAGCTTCTTCATAAGCCAATGACTGATTGAAGTGGAAGCCCTGTAATTGTTTCCTGTTTGAGGGCAATTAGGGATGAGTTTGCACTCGTGTTCCGTTATGTTTGGTGTGGTTGTATAGCTATGGCTGTTTTTGTTGTGTAGCTATCTTTTTTTGCGGTTTGAGTGTTCGGCTCTCCTGTTCCTCTCTGAGTGTTTCCAGATGATGCCCCCAGCAGAATACTCCATGATGGGGGAGGGTGAATGGGGGAGGTCATTTACTGTTATGGCTGAAGTATTTGAATGCTTAAGAGTACACAGAAACAGTCACAACTACCAAACGGTGCCTGTGTGTTTCCCCTGGAGTCTGGATACTGGACTGAAATGTGCTCTTTGTCTGTCAGTTTAAGCTTTTTGTGTATGTGTTTTCCCTTCCCCACCACTCTGTGAGTTATGTTTCAGTAGTTCCAGATGCTTGTAGTTTCAGAATTTCTATGGCTCCATACTCAGGAAGTAGCAGTTTGTGCCTTTATGGTCCATTTTCAAAATATCTATCTTTCCTTTAAACTACCCCACATTTTCTTTTGTTTTAAGGAATAAATGTGCAGTATCACAGTGAGGTAATGCATATCCTGGAGCAGTGGTATTTTGTGTGTGTGCGTGTGCGCGGGAAAGTGAGAGAGATGTGTGCATTGGGATCATTACAGATGTTTCTTTGCCTCCAAATATTGACATCAGGGATTACTCGACTTTGCGAAAAAGTAGTGTGGGTGTGTATGCGTACATGCATTTTATAATTATGTATGTGTGTGTGTTTCAACAGTGTTCTCAGCTGTTCTTGGAGACACCATACTAGTGGATGATCTGGATTCTGCTAACCATTACCGTAGGGGGGTAAGTAATTGTGTGTGTGTGTGTGTGTCTGTGTGTGTGTGTGTGGGAGGGAGAGAGAGCTCTAAGCTAAATTTCTTTCATTGTTCTTGATGGCAAAGGCTGCACTTTTTGTAAAAGGACTATTGCTTTTAGTGAAACAGTCTAACAGATTTTTAAACTTCCCAAACACCTGCTTTTTTCACTGACATTTTAATGGTCCTTGTGCTGACAGACACAGTCAGGGCATTCCAACAACAAAAGGAAATCTCATCAAAGTGATGAGGTATTTCAGTCCAGCCATTTTTGATTATCTAAAACTAAATAAATGCAAAACGCACAGCTTTGAATGATTTGTCTTGGTTAGGTCACAGAAGTTAAAGCATGAACTTCACAACATTTGGATCTTATATGCACTAAATTTCACTGAAGTGTGGACTTGCTCCCTGCTCTGTTCTGTCTTTCTGCCTTCTCTATAAAAGATCAGGCATACAGCAGGCAAAATATTTCTCATATCTTTGGCATGGTAACCATGGTGACTGCAATACTAACACTGCTGCAAATGCTGCAAATGCTGTATAAAAACACAAGCACAGCTAGACTTTGTTCAGCATAGATGGAGTTACTATTTAACACATGGAAAAAGAATTGTAAATGAATATAAACTGAAACTGAGAACACGGCTTTAGTTTCCCTGGAAACAGGATCCTGCAGGATCCTACACTAATCTTTCACATTTTTTAGTTTAGTAGTAGTTACTAGCTAGTTTGCTATTCATAGTGGCACTAGCTGCAGCCGTTTGCTGATAGACAACAGGAGCGACACTTTTTTTCATAGGCCAGACCATCTCTTTTATTGTTCCAACACAGACCACATCCTTTGAAGGATGAATCCCCAAAATTGAGACACTCTGCTCCATTCACACTGCTTCAAAATGTTCATTCACAATTTTCTAGTAGGTTTTTCCTCAGTTTTATATATATTCTCCCCATTCACACTGTTTAACAGTGTTTATCCTCATTTATATTGGTTTGCCCTCACCGTTCACACTGTTGAGAGACTTTCTCAAAGGTTCAGTCCCTATTCATACTTTCTATTTAAATGATTAGTACCCATTCACACTTTTCCAGAAATGTTCTTTGCTAATGACATTGTTCTAGAACGTTCCATTTCCACACTACTCTGTTCTTTCTTCATATAGTTTGCCATAAAATCCGCTGCTCTGGTTGTGGAATGTTTGTCCTTTAATTTACACTGTTCTCCCCCTATTCATAATGGCTTCCACTATTCAAACTATTCAAACATTATTTTAGCTTGTCGTTTCTTATTTCAGAAACTTCTGAAGCCAACTGCCAGTGTTATTGGTTTGTTAGGAAGCGTTGAATCAGTGATTAGACTTTGCACATGCTGTGATTCACAGGTGGTCCAGGGCAAGATACAGTGCCCCA
Organism: Hepsetus odoe; assembly: GCA_017165825.1. NCBI lineage: Eukaryota > Metazoa > Chordata > Actinopteri > Characiformes > Hepsetidae > Hepsetus > Hepsetus odoe. The sequence continues at coordinate 376,332 of JABMDN010000083.1, forward strand.
CCCTCTTGACACGACAAGGCGAGCGCATTCGCAGTAATGGAAAGTTTGGAGGTCTGCAGAATAAAGCTCCTCCCATAGAGAAGCTGAGAGGACAAGTGTTTGGAGCACCACTGCCTAAAGAATATCACATCATTAGCAAGCAGATGGGTAACTCAAGGGAAATCTCTATTTCTCCATTCGCATCCTCTGAATTTAGTTTTTTGTCTATCAATTTTTTTGTCCCTGCCTTTTTTTTCTGCCCCTAATTCTTTCCTTTTGTCAAATGTCCTTCGGTATTAGTTGATTTTTTGCCTTGTGTAGTTCAGTTCAGACTTCTATCTGCTATGTCAATCTTCAGAACTAAAATGGGCCTCAACTTAGAAAATCCTTATTACATATATGTAGTTACATATACAGAAGGGTGACGAATTAAAAATCCTAAATAAAGGATAAATGCAGATGCAACCAGACAAGTATAACACACAGAACTAACCCAATAACCTTTACCATTTAGTGTGGCATATATAAAATTGCAGATTTTAAATCAAGATGGAAGGCGGAAAATAATTTGAATGAGGATTCGTTGTTGTGACACCTCCGGAAGGAGCTTCATGTGAATTGTTTAATTGAAATAGTAATTAAAGTGACATTTGCAAATATCAGTAAAAGATCACCAAAATCTCCCAAAGGTGAAAACCGGACGTAAGTCCAAAGAACAAAACCAAACAAAAGAAATATCTTTTGAAGAACAGTGTTCCACGTAAAATTCCAAAGACAATCTTTGCCATGGCTAAGCTTTTCTAATAGCTCATGGTGGGCCAGCATTTTGCTTCATTTCATTATTAACTTTTTCTTAATTGGTCACCTGTCTGTATGATTCTGTCTGTGAGTTTTACCCCTTAACTCCTAAATCTAAGAATATGTTTCATCCTGTGTCGCACTGTTGAAAAGGTGATACATTTTTAGCTTAACATGATTTAAAAACAAATGTTTTTGTGAGCAGAGTTGCTGCAGCAGTACTCCATGGTACTACAGAAAGCATCAGATGTCCGAGCTGATTATGACAGCCACTTGCAGTATCTGCAGAGTCCTCAGATGAAACAGAAACGGCAGGAGCTGCAAGCGCAAGAACGGGAGTTCAAGGACATTGAGAAAACACTTGGTGAGTCCGTGGGGATGTGAATGTGTGCGGCTGTGCATATTGTGTATTTAAGTAGGTGTTGCACTTTCTTTCTAAAGAAACTGTTTGCAGGTGTACACAAGCATGCACACAGAGTTATTTTAAACAACAATGGCAAAGAGAGGACAAAAACTACTTTTACTATCTTTTTACATTCTCAAGTAACCATGTAAATGACCTCTTTGTCAAAGATTAAATTGCTGAAACAAAAGAACCATTTGCTTAAGCTATGGTTTGCTGACACAAGGCTTGAAGGCTTTCAGAAGTGTTTATGGCATGTTTGAGCGTGTGCTTGTTTTTATTTACAGCCAACACCCCTGTACGATCTTCTCCAAATACAGTCACAAAGCGAATCCTAGATGAGTCTGACGAGGCCCTCCCTACCAAAAGGGTTCGCCGTAGAACTCGAAAACTCTTGGGTATGAGATTTATTTTTGTTAACCCATTCATGAATGATTCTGTCAAGTGCAGGAGTTAAGTGAAAGTGAAGTGAAAGTGACCATTCTTGTCATTGAACCCGCAATCTTCCGATCATGTGGCAAACTCCCTAACCACTATGCCACCGCTGCCCTACAAGTCAAAGTGCATTGCCCTCATAAATATCGCACACAATGTGAAACACATTATGTTTATATTGTTGAAACCTGAAGCCAAGACAAAGCAATTTATAATTTTTACACTAAAATGATGATGATACTAAAACATGTAAGACAAATGCATGCACTTCATACTTATAAATACACAAATAAATAATCATTTGTGTAATATTGTGTTAAATTCTTCGACCATATCTTTTCTTAATGTAATTTTCAGGAGTTGCTGTAGTTTTGAATATTTAGCATTATGGGTACCACTAAGTCATGGTTGGCTTAGTCTCATTCTTCTGTCACCTTTATAATTTTGTTTTCTTTTTACAGACTCATAAATGATCATCTCAGATCAGCTAGTAAAATCATCTCTTCAGGATCTCTATCAACTGAAAAGAACTTTCAACAAGGAGTTTGGAATAAGATTTATAAACAATACAGAAATTTTCTGTCAAAAACTGTGAGGATTTCTTGTTTTTTTTTTTTTATTTAATATTTTGCAACTGCTTATTGTCTAGATATTTTTTATTAACGCTTGCCTTTTATATAAGTCATTTTTTGTTACTGTTTTCAGACATTACATTTTTCTGTTTGCCTTAAACAGAAAAGGCAGCTCTTTTATGGACCATGTCCAAAATGTGTAGGTTACTGTCAAAAAAAATTAAATTGTATGTTTCACTGTCTCTTTTCACCTTTTGAACAAGAATTTTCTCTACATTTCTGTGTGTTTGTGTGTTTCTTAACCAGCATGTTGGACAGGCAGAAACCGAACACAAAATTGATAGAATAATCTGTAAAAATGATCAAGAGTTTTGTGAATGCACATCCAAATAAGCTAATTTTGAGACCTGCTCTTGTGTGTATGACATCAGGATTAATTTGCTCTCATAATTGCAGAAGAATATTGGTGTTTTGGACAGTGTTTCAACTCATCAGAACTTTTTTGGCTTGCATGAAAGGAGCTGCTAAGTGAGGCTTTTCTATACGCTGATTTGAAAAGTGGGCTCTCTTTAACGCCTACTGGAGAGTATATGTGGTTTTTATGCCATGTAACACTGACAAAATCTGATCCTTGCCATTCATCATGGAATTAGCCCGATGGAGATCCCCCTCGTGTTTTCACGGGGCTCTGATCTGCATGTCAGGTAGACAGGAGACACAATGAGTAGCAGTTTCCAAAGTTTGAAGGTATTCAAATTTCTGCTGTTGTCTAGAGGTCACATCTGATATACCAATAGATATTTAATCTTAAACGGTTGTTTAAGAAAAAAAGCCAGAAAGTAAACTACAATTAAAAATAACCACAACATGTCCATGGAAGCAGGAAATGTTCTTTAATTGACTCAACATAGTCAGCTTCTCAACTAAGTGTATGCACTCAGTCAGTTTTATAGGAGAGAAGAGACTGCATGCTTGTGGTTAAGGACTAGGCCTCATAGTTGGAAGGTCATGGGGTCAAGTCCCAGACCTGTGAGTTACCCCAACACTGCTCCCTGGGCACAGCTCACTACTCCTGTGGTGTGGGTGTGTGTCTGTTTACTCCTAGTTTGTGTGGATGGGTTAATTGCAAGGACAAGCTCACTGTTTACCGTGTGTGTGTGTGTGTGTGTGTGTGTGTGTGTGTGTGTGTGTGTGTGTGTGTGTGTGTGTGTGTGTGTGTGTGTCCCAGCACAAGCAATTTAATCATTTTATAAGTATTTAAGTCAAAATACTTTATTTTAGTCTTTATTTGTAGTCCGATTACATTATGCATTTCAGGAACTGACTTCGAGGAATCGATTCTGTCAAACCAGGTATCATTGGCCTGGTGCTGCCCAGCCTTTGTGACGTCACTGAAGCCCTTGAAGCTAAGGGCGAGGGAGGGGGGTCTGATTCTGGGAGGAAGCTGCCCCAGTGGGGTAATTAGATGAGGGGGCGGGCCTGAGTCTCTCACAGTCAGAATCTTCGAAAGTCGTGAGAAGCTCTGCGTATCTCTGCCAGTCCCGCTGCGCGCTCTCCGGTTCGGTTGGGAAGATGAAGTGTGTGTGTGCGGGTCCCAGATGCAATAGATGCCCCACAGCGACGCTCCTGCTGCTGCTGCTGCTGCAGCTGATCTTTCCTCTGGTTTACGGAACCCCGTCGAGGTTTAGTTTGTTCCAGGGCGCTCCGTACTCCAGCAGCCTTCCCCAACAGAGGAACAAGTGAGTTCACGCGCCATCCTGTGTGTGTGTGTGTGTGTGTGTGTGTGTGCAGGGGTTCTCCAGCCACAGCTGCATGAATGGAAGTTGTGCAATGTGGACAGAAGTCCCAAACTGATGATCAAACTGCTGAAAGTGCTTTCAGCCACTCCACTAGAAGCACATGGCCTTTTAAAGTCATGTATAAATAAAGGCGTGTCTCCTGTCTGACTAATTTTGCTGTGAAAAATGAACCTTACCTATAAAGGAAAGTGTCCACATAGCAGTTTATACAGTATATCGTGAGTTAATATAGTACACCCTGTATATAAGAGTTTTCCATTACAGTGTTCTTCTCCAACAAACCAGTATAGTAGTTTAAAATGTATTTTTATTCCATATATTCTTTTCCTGTTGTCCTTTGTAAAAGTTAATCTAATGGTTTATTTGACATTTATATCCATTTGTATTCTGTATATTTCATTCTATTCTGGTTTTTCTTTTACGTCGTTCTTTGTGTCTGCTGTTTGGATCTATTTGTGCAGTCGGAACATGAGCCGTTTTCTGATTCAGAGGTGGGGAGCAAACTAGTCCCAGTTCCTTTTAATTCATTGTGGTGGGCTGGTGCAATCCTGAGGAAGGGGGTCTACTCATTACTCTGTAGGCTCATCCTAATGTATTAAGATGTGTTTGTTAGGGTTCACACATTGTTCACATTTTCAGATTTAATGTTGTCATTATCATGTAATTAATAACTCGCTTTTTCCCTATTGCCCTTATTCATGTTCTGCTCATCTACAAGTTTAACCTTTTAACACCAAAAAAGCTCGGCTACACTTCTAATAGTTGTTCAACCTTAAGTAGTTTGACCTCCATACTTTTTGATGAAGTGTTCTGGTTGTTAAAAAGATTAAGGATATTTTCTTATCTATTATTATCTGTTGTTAACTATCTTATCTTTCATTTCTTAATCATTTTTAATCTATGAATTCATTATTATGCATTAATTCATGTTTTAATTACTCTTGTCACTTCTGCATCATTGAAATGACATGCTGAGTTTGGGGCTGCACTTCCCACCTCCTGTGCTTCAGCTATCTTTAGTAAAAACAAAGGACAGCACTGATAGGTAAAAAGTATGTAATGAAACCCTTAGGGCCTTAAAGAAGTTACCTAAACAACACGAATGTATTCAGGATTGTATTTTGTGATTTATTTTAATACGTTTCCACAGTTGCCTCTACCTTTTCTTAAAACATTCAGGCTGAAGTGAATGGGAAATATTGAATGCATGAATGCTATAATGAAGTATTGTTCTCTTGCATGTCATGGGAATCTTACTCGGGCAGAAACTGGTGTGCGTTCGTGGTGCACAGGAACGTGACCTGCGCTGTGTTGGACAAGGAGACTGTTGTGGAGGCCCAGACTGCACCCTGTCCTCCATATCAGCCCCACTGCGCTCACAGCCTCATGTAAGTGTCACCAGAAGGAGTGGGAAGGGTGGAGAGCTGTGGGTTTTATAGATCAGCAGGGCACTGGGCTGGCTGAATCATCACACAGAGGTCTGAGGTTCCTTCCAGAAATGTGTCAGTCTGGGTGTTGGCAGCCTTGTGGAAAGGGTGGGTAATATGGAATAAGATTTTTTTTTTTCATGATGCATGATATATGTACGATTTCTGTTTTTCTGAGGGCTGGGGACATTTTGGTTAATGCATCAACAGAACAGTACACATTGCCACAGTGCCATATTTACAATCTGCTATGGCAAATTGTACCTGATGATTTTAAAATCCATCACATCCTACATTATTACCTTTTTACTGCTATCGTTGAGTGTATTTCTGATATTCATGCAGATGTATGCCCGTATAATGCTTGTAACCCATTTCACATGAGCATTTTCCAACCACTATTTATTCCTTAAGGCCACACACATTTGTTTTTTAGCACTTAGTGTTTGAAGGAACACAGCGGCTGCACCAGCAGCATTGCTCACATACTCGTCTGCGTACCTTTCGTCTGTCTGCAGTTTAAAAAGCCATATCCTCTAGGAGGCAGGTCAGAAACCCTGCAGGCATGTCTAGGATAATGTCTTCTGATTTAGCAGTTCCTCAATGACCACGGCATCAGACGTGGAGAGCACTGTTACTGTTTTATGCTGTAATGACACAAGACACAGTCTGCTGTTTTGCTTATTTTAAGTGGGTCATTAATAGTATCGGAACACCTTGTATATAAATGTTTATAATTTCTCATTTGTGAAAACATTGGTAAACGGCAAAATATTCCTCTAGATAATGACATCGACATCACCTTCATACATTTCTAAAGGCTTTTTCCAACATTATCCATTGTTAGACTTTTTTTTTTTGGAAAAACTGAAAATGAAAGTAGCTTTTGATGCTTATAGGAATAAAATTTTCTAAATATAAGGCTTATGTAGATTTCATGTAGCCTTATAGTATAATAGTATAATATAATAGTATAATAGTTGCACTATTTCTCCCAATATAACATTGTTTAATTAAAAAATCTTATCCTCACAACATATTTTAACTAACGACTAAAAGGTTTCATTACTTCTTATTTATTTCTAAGTACACCTTAGGAAGAAGGGGTTGTGGGTGGGAATGGCAGGGTGGATTAAGGGGGGAGGTTAGTGGAGTACTTGAGTCATTTGGATTCTGTGGCCAACTTTTAGACACTCAGCTTAAGTGAATGGCTTCAAATGAAAATGAAATGCTGTTTCTAAAGCTTTGCCATTTTTAATCATCTGTATCAGTCGATTTACAAGGTACTTATGAAGGTATTGATTCTGATTACTTCTCCCATATTCATTCATAAAGATGTTTTATCATGAAATAATGACTCCTAATGAAAAGGGTGTGGCATGTTTGTTTTCCATTTTTAACACTTTATATGCCATGAATCAATGTTGGAAGTTGTATTTATATTTTTACTCGAGTAAAAAAATAAGTGTCCATAAGTATCAAAAGTAAACTTTTTGTGAGATATTCAAAGCAGCCACCATTCTCAATAACTTGTTCATACTTTTTATTGAAGTACATGTCCTTTGAAACGATATGGCCCTGCTTAGAAGTACACAACTCAGAAAATCCCTTTAATCACAAATGCATTCTTCTGAAAGTTGCCAGATTATTCTCTCTCTGTCTCTCTCTATCTCTCTCTCTCTCTCTCTCTCTCGCGCACACTCATACACACACACATTGTGACAGGGATCAGGGAGAGCAGATTTCTTGACCCCTTAGATCTGTGTGACAACAAATCACGGATTCCATCATTTTAATTGCGCTAAATGGCCTAAGATAAGATCGGATTAGATCACCAGCATAGTCTTCTGGAGGAGAAACAGGTCAGTCTGTCAGCCTAATTGATTACTCTTTGATTGGCAGGTTGTTAAATCTCCTACTAGAAGTCAACTTATTTATGACTTTACAATGCCAAGGGGACTCATGTGGCTCATGTGTAAGGAATGTGGATGCTCAGAAAGTAAGAACCTCAGTTGAGGCAGTGGCATTCGAGGCAAATTCAGTGCATTGAAAAGTTGCAGGGCTGCAAAATGTTAAACAGATTTAAAAATAGTAAACTGATTCATTTGAGAAATATTAATTATTCATATCAGAGTCAAAAACAGCAACTGTTTTGTAAACAGCAGCTGCATTACACTTTCTGAACATTTCAAATGATTTGGTAGTCAGTATTTTAAAAAAGTACATTTTAAAAGGTTTTTTAAGTGACATTGCTGTTTTCTTTTTTCCTCATGTATGATTCATCAATATGATATATAGCATTTCTGTATATGCAGTCAAATATAAGCCCAGACATATCCTCAGTGTTACCTTTTCACTTCTTTTTTTTTTTTTTTCTTTTAATGGGTGGGGTCCTGAGTCAGGAACTGAATGCTTAAGGGTTCCTGAACATGAAACCTCTATAGGAAGGCCTAATTTAAGGTTCACTTTGACCCCTATCCCTCAGTGAATTTCATTGTTGGCTTCTGGCAACATATATTGGGAGTGCCACTCCCTGGGTGAGTGTATGACTGAGCTCATGCTCTCTGTCTTTGCTCCCTAACTCTTTCACACATGAACAATATTGGTTGTTCACCCCCTCCTGTGCCTTCCAAGCTGTTCACCAGATGTGTGTCAAACGTGAATTAAATCACAATAAATTATGTGCCACGTAATAATGCCATGCTGTGTTTCTTCTCGATTGTTTATATTTGGGAATAATATGAGTAAGGGAACATTAATTTCTCAGCAGACTGAATGGTCAGCCACAACAGATCAGTTACATTTTTTAACCCTCCATGGACTAAAGATGACACATTGGTTAGTCATTTTATGAAGGCCAATTTAAACTTGCAATTATAGACCACAAAGCATTCAGCATAGAAAAGTCAGAATTGATCAATTACTTGTAGCCATGATTTATTTGAAGACTGGAACTGATTTGAGTGGATTTTTCTAGCCTTAACCGGGGTTTCTCAGCACTTTTGCATTTTGACTTGATAGGCGTTTGGTTGAAACAGGCATCTGCCCTGTTTTGTTTTATTTGAAAAGAAGGTTATGCTCTTTATTAACAACTGATAGGTAGCTCATTCAATTTTTCATTCAAGCTGCTATTATTTATTCTATTCACATTTGTGCTTTCAGGTATCGTACCCATATGAGGCCCATGTACAAGGTGGGCTACAAGCAGGTGACTGAGCTGGAGTGGAGATGTTGCCCAGGTTATCGTGGTCATGACTGCATGGAGCTTAAGGAAACTCCACCAGCTTCTCATACCCTGCAGGAAAAGGAAGCGCACCTTAACCCATCATCGATCCCCAGACAACCGAATGTCCTTGGTAACATTATTTTAGAACCTTGTGGAACCTTTTAGGGGCCAAAATTTGTGGAAAAATACATATTTTAACTCTTTTGTAGGTCTTCGTCTACATGTGTGTGCACAATACCCCTAACTGAAAATGCATTTTGCACATTATTTTATAAAGATATATTAAATTTAATGTAAGAGAGAACTGATTAATATGCACTAAATTACAGTCATGTGAAAAAATTAGGTTAAATATGCAGTTCTTTATTAAGAAATGTTCACATATCAATGTCGAAACTTGATTTTATTTATCTCTGGAAAAGAAAGTTATTTAATTGCAGGTAAACAACAAAAATTAACCATTATTTATTAATTAAACAAAATATATCAACAAAAATGTGTATTCTAATTGAGGCAAACGTTAGGGCACCCTACCCCCTAAGAGCTAGTGTTACCAGAGAGTAACTAGTGTTATGCAGTGAGACACTTCTTGTAGCATCTACCAGTCTCTGAAGGTTGGCCCCACTCCTCAATGCAAAATTCTTTGAAAGCTGTGAGATGCTTGAGGGGGTTCTTGCATGTACATCCCATTTCAAGGGAACATATTGAGGAACACATGTTCCTCAAGCACCCTCTGATACACGTTGGAATTCATGTTGGATTCTGTGATGGTGAGCTGGCCAGGTCCTGCTGCAGCAAAGCATTCCAAATCACTTCCAATTCCATGCTTCACAGTTGGTATGAGGTTCTTTTCCTGAAATGCAGTATTTGGTTTATGCAATTGATGTCCTCTGTTCTAGTGTCCAAATAATTCCATTAAAGACTCATCTATCCAAAGAACATTATTCCAGAAGTCCTGGTCTTTGTCTAGGTTCTCTCTGGCAAACTTCAGTCTGGTCTTGATGTTTCTCTTCGAGAGCAAAGGTTTCCTCCTTGCACACCAAATATGCAGGTTAAACTTGTGCAGTCTCTTTCTGATCGTAGAGGCACTTTCACATCCACAGTAGCAAGAGCCTGCTGTAGGTCCTGTGATGGCATTTTATGGTTTTTGGAGACTTTTTTTAGCATCTTGCGGTCTGCTCAAAGGGCGAACGAGCTTGGACGGCCAAACCTGGGCATGTTGGCAGGTGTTTTCTTGTGATTTCCAGCGGTGGGGACCCCAGCTGACCCTCGTCCCCCAAGTCCCATTCTCACAATTCTGATGCTCTGGGATTAGGGAGAGTTTACTCCTGAGGTGACCAACCCTTGGTAGCTCAGGTCTTCGAGGAATTCTGTTTGTGATGCCAAGTTACATTGTGGAATTTCTACCTTCCACCTAGCAAATAACAGCTAAGAGCAGTAAGAAGTATAATGATAAAATAATTTATTAAAATGATATCAAATAATTTGCGCAAATGAGCATGTCTCTTTCACAGCGTGCAGATCAGAGTGTGCCACCTGGGTGAGGTGTTGTTTCTCTTTTTATGTCCCCTTTGAGGCATGCCCTCACTTGACCTTGATCTCTTTTAGTCTATGATGATTTAGTAAGCGATCAATCATCTTATCACATTCACTCATCTGCCCAGCACATCTCTATCTAAGGTCACAGCTTGCAAAGTTTCCTTTGACAGCTTTTTCAAATCTGTGAACTCTGAACAGCTGTGCACAAAGATACAGGCATTCGTCATGCACCTTTGTCTATCACTTACACACAGATCACAGAGTACAATGTGTACCTTTGCTAATACAAATTTTTCCATTATAGGAAGTCCTCCACTTGTAGACTATTTTCAGGACAGTGGGAGGCTGATTGCAAATTCTTTTGAGATCTCTTTAAATCCCTTACCAGACTTATAAGCTGCTACAATCTTCTTTCTGAAGGCCTCAGACAGCTCTTTTGATCTCACCACAACAGTCAGGAGCACACTAAACTAAATGTCTGAGGTTTAAATGGGCAAGCCTCCTTCAAAATGCTGAGTAAAGATGGTCTAATCATGTGCACCTGATGTGCTACACCTGTGTGTGATTTGAGCCATTTTAATTGGGAATAAAGGTGGTGGTGTCCTAATTTATTCCTCACCAGAAATCACATTTTTGTAGAATTACAGTTTACAGAAGATTTTGAAAAGTCTTCTGTTTTAATTGTTTACTTACTTTACTTGTATCCCCCAGTATTGTTAAAATTGAGATTTAATATCCACATGTCCAAGAATGTTACAAAAACACACAGGCTTTCACAGGACGTCCTAATTTTTCACGCGACTGTGTTTCCAAAATGTTTAATTTAAATTTAATATACTTTTGTGTACATATGTATGTCTTTTTTGAGTTTAAACATAATTTGAAAATACAAAATGGGATTCACACTATGTCAAAATAACCTGATGACTGGGCTCATTGGGCTTAGTTAAAATGAATATCTTTCCATTAACATTTAATGAGAATCAATGATGAACAATTTACTCTTTTTCAGGAAAGTTTAAGTTGTAGTCTTGTTTTCTCTTATAGGACCAGCAGCCTTATCAGGTGCTCTACCTTGGTCACAACCTGGGCAAAGTGGACAAACCAGGCACCTTTGGACGGAGAGTGGAGAGACTGGTAGACAAGGTGGCCATCATGAGAGTAATCGAGTTCAAGAATTAGAAGAAGAAGTACAGCGTCTTTCTCAAACAGTTCTTGACTTGCAGGCTGCCATGACTACTGCCAATGCCAACCTTCGCCTTGACCTGCAAGAGGATGCAAGCAAGATCATTTTAAACCTGCTTGGCAACCTACGGCAGCCACAAGGGGCTTTGACTGGAGGCACAGAGAGTATTCTGCTGCCCTCTGACATCCCAGTCTCTTCTGTTACTGATGAGATCCAGAACCAGGTCAGCGATCTTTCTAACACAATCAGCATGAACACCAACTCCATCCAGGATTTAGAGGCAAAAGTTTTGCAGCTTGAAGAAAGTGTGAATGAGCTAAAAGTAACAGATGATGGTCCCATGCTTCCACTCCCTTCTTCTGCCTCAACAACTGAGTGTCCTTGCCAGTCTTACATTGATGACAAGCTTCGAGCTCTCCGCGAGGAGTTACTGGAAGGAATGGACATTAAAATTGCAGATTTGAAGAGTGCTTGCGACTACAAAGTGCTGTCAGTTAAAGAGCAGTGTGAAGAGCAAGAGAACTCCTACCTTAGTCTTGGTGAGCTTCTGGACTCCAAAGAGGCTGACCTTCGTCAAGAGATCCAGGACTTAAGAAGCTTCATATCAACAAGTTCCCCCTATGAGTCTCAGGTCCCAGTCCTTCAAAAGGAGATCCAGAACCTGCAGAATGCACAGAAGAGCTTGGTTAGTGCCATGAATGCAACAGTCATGAAGCAGAATGCTCAAGAGGAGGCACTGGAGCTAAGGGTAAGCCTGGTAGAAAGAAGTGCAGAAGGACACTACCGCTACCTAGAAGACAAGTTGAGGAGGGAGAGGGCTAAGGAAGAGGATGCACAGACCAAAGCACTGCAGAACAAAATTGATGCAGCACTACAAGTCTTAGGAAGCACACAATTTCAGATCACACAAACAGGTCATTCAAGCAGTCAAAATATGGTAGAGATGGAAAAAAACACAGAGAATTTGAAGAGTGAAGTTGGTTCTCTCACACAGCAGGTCAAGAATTTGGAGGACTCAATCAGAATACTCAATCAGTCAGTCAGCCATCAGAGTCATGCAAATGGGCAACATGACCGACTAGACAAATTGGAGGAAGATTGTGGAAGAAGTCAAGAATTAGCTAGAAGGCTCGAGCAGATGTTGTCTGGAGTTGATGGGCGGGTGACCAGTGTTGAAAGCGTTTGCGGGAGGTTGGAGCCAATGTCTGACAGTCTAAAGAGAATCAAAGATGGACTCAACAAACATGTCAGTGGTCTTTGGAACTCTGTCCGACACCTCAACAGTACTGTCCTTACTCACTCCACAGACATTAAAACCCTGAGAGCAAATGCACAAACCACGTTGGGAGGAAAGGATGGAACCACTGGCACACCTCAATACCCAAGTAAGCATGCCAGTAAATACTTTTTCATTTGTGAAGCAGCTTTCAATTCTTTATTTGTATCTTAGAATACTTGCCTTGTCTCCCATGAGATTTCACAAAAAGTAAAATCTTTGAAAGCTCTGTGTGTGTGCTTGTGTGTGTGTGCACATATGCGTGTGTTTGTGCATGTGAGAGAGAGCGAGAGAGAGAAAACCCCTCAGATATTTGTAACAGCTTGAAGAATTAAGACTGTGTCCAATAACTGTAGAGAAATGTATCAACTCCTCTAGTAGACAGGTCTCTGGCAAAGAATGGAATCAGTTTGCAGCCCTTCTTTTTCTGTACTGCTATATGTGCAGCACTATGGGAAAGGGCTATATCTGTGTAATCTTGAGTGGTTTTTAAACTAGTCTTGGGACCTCCAGACAATTCTGAGTTTTGCTGTGTCCCTTTGTGCTCATAATAGGGATTGAGCAAAATATGGTCCATCTGGAGGTCCACAAGGACCAGTTTGAGAACCACTGATCTGGTCATCTGATCCCAAAAACAGTTCTTCAGTGGTTCTTTGGTAAAAGCAATTGAACCATTTGAATGCAAAAGTGGATCTTTGCAGGGTTAAGTCATTCTCTGTAATGGAACACTTGTGACTAAAAAGGATTGTGCTATTATTACCCAAAGAACTGTTGTTTGGTGCTACACAGGGCCATCTTTGGTAAGAGTGCTCAGTCAACTCCATGTAATCAGATTCTAAACATTTTATTAAGTGCTTTTGAACAGTCAGGGATATGGTTCAATTAATTGCTTAGCCTTTATATAGAGGCTATATATAAAGAACAACTTCCATTTCCTAACTACAGGGACAGTCCCCCTGGAGCAACTTGAGGTCAAGGGTTTTGCTTAGGAACCCAGTGGTAGTAGTGCTATAGTGTGGGATTCAAACCTGCAACTTCTCGGTTCATTGGCAAATCCTACCACTAGACCACCACTACCCCATATTCATAATCAGATATTTGATTATGAATTTTTATATTTTATAAACATTTATAGATCACTATCAGCATTAGCAGAGAAGCATGTAGAATCAGATACCATCGTTGGTCCACAATTCCCATGTCAGTGCATTACTCATAATTGATCCTTTAGTAAGTGAAAGTGACTTGTCATTGTGAAACACAGCATAGCACAAAGTGAACCACAAGGAACCACAACAAAATTATCTGCTTTTAACCCACACAGTGTTTTCCAGCGGCCAGGGAGCATTGAAGGTGACGGCACCTTGCTCTAGGGTATGGCTACTGGTCTGGGTTTCGAACCACCAACCTTCCAGTCCAAGGCCTTAATTCCTAACCACTAGGCCACTGCTGCCCCAAACAATGTGATGTGTGTCCCCAGTCTCTAGTTGTATATTTACCCATTAATACCACTGCCAGCAGCTTGTCTAGATTTTTATATTCCCTCCCTTGAACTTGAGAACATAAACATTGTCAGCATGCTGTGCTACTGAGCACCATACTCAGTTACTCTCTGGACAGTAACTCCTTTCCACGCAGGGCTCTAGGTTGTGGTTATAGAACTCTTCTGTAAAGCTTACTGTTTGGAGCAGAGTTTCCTCTGACTGGGTCTGCATGTGTGTTTTTGTCCATGGTGTAGGTAGTTCCTTTTCTGTGTACTCTGATTGGACACACATGTCTGCTCTAACAAGACAGGCCCCAGAGTTGAGCAACACTTGGCCTTGTGTGAGGGTTGTGTGTGTGTGTGTGTGTGTGTGTGTGTGTGTACTTGCATGTTTGTGTGTGTGTGTGTGTGTGTGTGTGTGTGTGTGTGTGTGTGTGTGGGAGAGAAAAAAAAGACTGCATCTGCTACTAATTTGACCCATGTATGTGTTAGAAGCACAGAAAAGATTAGGTTGATGAAAATCCCTTGCAGGGGGCTAATGCCTTTAAAAACATAAAGGCTAATTTATGTTTGAAAAATTCAAATACTTTTACAGTGTTTAGCCTCATTTATATACAATTATGCATTGTTACACTCACTGTTTTATTTTCACCAAGTTACACAGTTTAGCAGGATAAATTCATTATATCACTTCATTCCCATTACAATTTTAAAAGACAACTGGGAATATTTCACAGAGCCGGAGAACGTCAGCTAAATGAGAATTTTCACATTAAAACATTTTTACACGTTCTTTTAGGACATTTAATACTTTTGTCTTGAGTTTTCTGGTTAAATGACGAATCCTGCTTTGTGAAATGGCCAGTTTTCCTATAAACTTCAGCACCAACAAATCTTTTATCTGGTTCTGTATTGAACTTGTGCCTTCCTGCTTTGTTCCCTCTTTATGTTAGAGGCAGGCCACATGACAACAGCCTGTTGAAACAGAGACAGATGAGATTGGGCCCCTTTGCTGTTGTAAAATGAGTTTCTTAGAGAACATCTTGTGCATGCATGCATACTCGTGCTAACAAGTGAACATGCGCCAGTGGTCCGCCTGTTGATCTTTGCTGGTGCTTTATTGGCTGTGTGCCTGCGTGAATGTATGAAATGCTTCACTTTGACTCTCAGTAGTCAGCAGCACAATAGTTTAACACCAGATGTGTGTCCTCTCCACGATCATTCACTTTTGAACTCTGAAGACCGAGTCGTCTTCTGTCCGACAGATATATATTTTTAGAAATTTTATCTGGAAGTAGTGGAGTGTCTCTGATTGGTCGAGCCCATTTCCAAGCAAATGCTTTTTGAATTATCAGCCACGTCCTGTAAGAGCCACTTAAAATGTCTTTAGTTATGAAAGTGAAAGTGACTAGTCTTGTCATTGCGAGGTCACTGCACAGCACACAGTGAACTACAACGAAATTGGACCTCTGCACTTAACCCATGTAAACACCGTGCAGCAGTGACCGGGACAGTACCTTGCTAAAGGGTACCTCAAGGCAACCTACTTGTAAGGGGTTTGAACCCACAATCTTCCCATCCTGTGGCCAACTCCACTGTAGGCCACTGTACTTCTGTAAAACCAAACTTGTTTTGGCTATTTTACCCCTTGATATGCAGAAGGACATCTACTTAGACACGCAAGATTTACTGCCAGTCATTTCCAGTGTTTGTTTGACATTACATAATTATTACTATTACATTATATTTCTATTGCATTATTATCCAGTGACTAAAAATGGGAAGTGGCAAAAAATGTAAATGTCACATTCTAACATAGAACATGTGTAATGTTGATGGTGGCAAATGCCACCAAAGCACCTATACATTGAAATCTGGGCCCAAGTGCTGGAATGAATGCAGCACAGAGAAAATCAGGAGTGGTGAGTGGGATGTAGTGGAGGGCTAATAACAAAACTCAAAATGCCACAAGGAGCAACTGGCCAGCTCTTAACCTACGCGTAACTGAAAATGGCTTCCTCAACAAAACAAAAGCAGGGGAATAGGAAAAGCATGGTGATGGGCTCAAGAGACGGAGCCCAAGAAAGGAAACAGAAAAGTTTGTTTTCGTTTGTTTTACTTATTTCTTTATTCAAAATTTATATTTCATTAATACCATCCTGAGATGGGAGATCAAGCAATGTATTTAGGAAAAATCTAGATGGCTGCGGCACCCCTGGGGTTCGAATGGGGCCCAATCTTTAGAAAGTTGTAGCGCTCACAAGCCCATATTTAATATTTTATATTTTAACTGTCAGAATGATTTGCAATTGAGCAAACAAATAGAAATCATACACTAAACATTGCAGAAACATTATTTATTTAAATTTGTTGTTCACTTTTTTCCACTTAGAAAATCAACAAAATAGACAGAAATGTAAATTGAGCAATGACAGATTTGGAATAAAGCAGTGAGCTATAAGCACCATAGTTAGAGGCAGCATTTCAACACCAGAATAAAGGTCATAAATACATTTCATAATTTAAAGCAGCAAAACCGGAGGTCTGACTGTCTTTATTAGCCAGTTAGCACCAATTCAGTGGCCTGTAACTACACTGAGTGCACTTGTATGATTCTCAGTATTCGTTAGCCCTACAACGTGTCTATTTTAAGCAGCAGACCCTTAGAGGTTACACAAGGAGATTGGGTTTCCTGATGTTTCTCAACTCCCTTAAATCATCTGTTCTTTCCTTAAACCCATGTATTTAAAGTGAGATCAAGAGAAAGGTACACAGAAAGGAAAAAGCTCTGAATGTTTTAAGTGTGGACACGTGTGTTAGTCTGTCCAACTGGGTGCCAAATAATGTGGTATCTGACATCATGGAGAAAGCAGAAAGGGTGTTATATGCAAAGTTACTGCCTGCCTGGAACACTTCACTTAACTTTTGCTTTCTTTCTCTCACTCAACTCCCCCCTCCTGTCTTCCCCATCTTCCAGCCAAGTGTAGACTCATATTCCTTAGAGAGAGAGAGAGAGAGAGGGAGAGAGAGAGAGGCTGTAAATGAGCAGTTATGTGGTCATTGCTTTGGCACAGTCGTCACATAGTGCATGGAAACTCTAATCCTTGGTGCAGTAGTAATGAGTGTGTTGTAACAGGCCTGTATCACTAATCTTGTCAGTTTGAGGGTAATGTGTCTTCAGAACATGTAAGTCTCTAAAATGCAATTTGAAAAACCTAAGCTAGGTACTGTCCAGAAGGTTCACTGTGTGTTGTGTGATCACAATGAGAAATAGACACTTTCACTTTTAGTTTAAAAGAGAAAAATTTGTCACAAAACTTATGATAGAATGATAGACTACACCATGTTCAGAAATATTTTTCACAGTTTTTTAGCAGTGCTACTCAGTATATCAGCTTCTGCTACTAGGTACATTAGTGAAGTGAAAGTGACTTTTACCCACACACACAGTGCAGCAGGGAGCAGCCATATTCTTCACCCGGGGAGCAGTCGAGGCAACCTACTGGTCTGGGATTCAGAACCATGACTTTCTGGTCCCTAACCATTTGGCCACTGTTGCCGCACATTAGTAGAGACATTAAAGTCTACATTAGTCTTGTAGCTTCAAAATTAAACATGCACACACACGCGCACACATACAGACACATACACTTTCCATTGTACTATATCTGTGAGGACATTCAGCATCTGAGTAATACTACACCTACAACCAGCCCTAAGTTCAACCTCAATAACAATAATATGATCTTTCTGCTCCTTTTTGTTTGTCTGAGAAAAAAAAAAATTGTGTGGAAAAGCAAAATGTTCCCACTTCTAAAGCTTGTCCTAATTTCTTATGATTATAAGAACTTTATGGTCCCCACAAAAATACCACACTTCCAGACTGGCTTGATCTCATCATACATTTATCGATCTCTTAAACAGATATGACTTAAATTAAGATCAGCAACTGAACACACACTCACACACAAAACCCTTTCCACAAAAATTATACTAAAGAGGAAACAAGCATTCCTTATAAAATTGCACCGCTATATAAACATGTACTGGGTGTAAGGGAAGAGAATGAGCCATATGGAACTAAATGAGTGCCACAAAAGGTTTTTCAGGAGCAAATAGAATAAACAAACTTTTTTACTGAAGGAAAAAAGATCTTCAAAATTTCATACACACCTCCAGGTCGTCTGTCCATAAGGCAGTCTGGAATTCTACATCCTTTTTCCTTCAAGTTTGTTGTTGCAGTCTTTTTTAGAAGATGTACTGACCAAATTGTTTTATACAAATGTGAATTTTTGAAATGTAATGGGATTATTTCCCCCCACTTTAGCTGTGTGGTTTTTCTGTATGTTGTGGTGAAGCAACTGAGAGGAAGGTATATGCAAATTGTTTTTGTGCCAATTGTTTGCGATCATCTTCATGACCTCTTTTTGCTTTGCTCATAGTGACCATCATGAACAGCTGCTTCACAGTTTTGCCAAAGGTTTTCTCACAGCTGTAGTTGCTTTAATTGAAAGTGGCTTAAACAATTTACCACTTGAAAGTCATTTACCAAAATGCCCTCTAGTTGCCCTCTAGTATTAGTCTAAACATGTGCACACACACACACACACACACAGACACACACACACACGTACAGGCAGTTCTGAGGTGTGGCTTAGCTTCGGCAGTTCATTTTAATAAATGTGGTCAAGGGTGTGTGTGAACACACTGAGTCTGAACATCCTTTCACATCTGTTAAACATGTCATTATAGTTCTTAGATGGCAGTAATTCTTCCACATTTCCTCTCTTTCTCTTCAGGTGTTCATGGTGTTATGGAAGAATCTAAAGTTTCTATGGCTACAGGCTCTACTCCACCTGTTTTGGAGTCTGGGGAAGCTGGACCGCCTGGAACCAAGTTCTCATCCCGGCCCCCTCAGGGAGCCAACGGTAGCATGACACCTGTTAAGGGCTACGCCGCAGCACCAGGTGAGTGTGTGTTACACTTGATTGATGCTGTTTTAACCTTGATGTGTGTGTTAAGCATGTGAAACATTTCCCCTGTGTTTGTCCTGATGATATGGTAGTGTGTGTGTGTGTGTGTGTGTGTGTGTGTGTGTGTGTGTGTGTGTGTGTGTGTGTGTATCAAGTCAAGTAGGATTTATATATATATCCAATAATATTTTGTTACAGTGTTCTGTTTCCTCTGTGCCACAGGCTATTCTCCCCAGTCTCCTGTCTCCATCACACCTCACATTCTCGCAGGTACATTATTTCACATCTTGGGCTTGTCAAACATGTCATCACAGCAATGATTAATTCCACCCTTATAATAAAGAAAAATGTGATGTATTTTTTCCTTTTCTGTTAAAATGTCTGTTAAAATGCATATACACACATCTAATGAGAACTTAACAGTAAAAAGTATTAAGAATGTTTCTTTAAATAGTTAAAATCTTAGGAGTTTAAAAATACATCTTCTAGATGCAGAGAGCCATCACACACTAACTTAGACTTTACGAATTATTTAACTTAACGTAGCACTGATGAGCCAAACCAGGTATTGAAGTGAAGTGAAAGTGACTATTTATCATTGAGAAATGCAAGAAATGCAACCTCTGCTTTTCACCCATAAACACAATGTAGCAGGGGACAGCTATTTAAAGTACCCGGGGAGCAGTGATGGGGCGGTACCTTGCTCAAGGGTACTTCTGGGTTTCGAACCTATGACCTTACAATCATGGAGCCTAGTCCCTTAACAATAGACCACGACTGCATTGAACAGGAACAACTAATTATATTGGGATTATATCAGGAACCTGTTTTTGAAATATGTAAAACTCCCTACTTACTGTATATATGTGTGTTTTTATATATTTGTCTTTATTAACTGTCACGGTGGCGGGGAGCGGGAAGTATGTCATTGCCGAGCCAGAGATTCCTGAAGTACTTTTATTCAACTGAAACATGAAACCAGACACGAAACTGGAATACATCAGAAACAAAACCACCCATAACCCAGGGCTTGACCTATTAAATGAACCGCGCTCTGTTCTGACTCATTGAGGCTTAAGTAGTCAGCCTCAATGTAGCACACCTGTGCCTCATGAGCTCAGGTGTGCTCAGTCAGAACAGAGCGCCCTCTACCGTGAACAAAAGCAACAAAACCCTCCAAACCCTGACATCAACCCCCCTCTCAAGGGCGCAAAACCGGGGGCGCTTCTCCAGTGCCGTAACCTGGAGGGGAGACAAGCTGGAACAGAAAACAAAGCCCCTTTAATGGGGTACCTGGTCAGGTCCATATTCTCAAATTAACGAACAAAAATACAGGAAGCCAGCTGTTGGCTGAGCCTTGTCAGCAACTCCCTCTGTTGTTTGATCTGATCATCTCGTTGGTGAATGTCTGTGAGAAGTGCACTGTGCTTCATATAGGCCTGTCTGAGTCTTTCTGACTCAGCCCTTAAGTTCTCCTGGGTAGTGTTCAAGCTTTCGGTTAGCCAAACTTTCTGTTCACTGAGATCCTTTCTCACGCTC
The DNA here is from genome assembly GCA_017165825.1 of Hepsetus odoe. Classification (NCBI taxonomy): domain Eukaryota; kingdom Metazoa; phylum Chordata; class Actinopteri; order Characiformes; family Hepsetidae; genus Hepsetus; species Hepsetus odoe. The sequence goes on from JABMDN010000083.1 coordinate 396,967, forward strand.
TAGGTACCCGGCCTGCTTTTCCTGAAGTTCCCCATTTACTTTAACTATTTCCTCCTGAAGGGAATGTACCGTAAACTGGTTGCTCACCTGTAGCTGGTGATTCATGGCCTGAAGAGAGACATTATTGTCTTCCAATTTCTTACATTTTGCATACAAGGCGTGCAGATCCTGATTCCGTGTACGAATTCCCTGATCCTTGGCGAGGAGCTCAGCCTCCATTTCCTGGAGCTGCTCGACAAAAACATTTTTGGTCTGTCTTTAAGCACCCAGAATAGACCTGGAACCTGGAACGGCTCGTCTGTTGCGCTCTGCCTGGCAGACGGGTTAGTGGAGCTGTGTTTGGGCACCACGCAGGGTGCTTGTCTCCTGCTTTTCACGCCACGAGCAGCTTTCTTTGCCATCATTTTCTTACTTTGTTTCCCGTAGGACGAGTTATTCGCCATTTTCTCGCAGTGTTTCACGTAGGGCGGGGTATCCACCATTTTTTCACTGCGATTGGTGCACGGCGCTGTCTCCGCTGGCGGGCCGCCGTGAATGGTGCACGGCGCTGTCTCCGCTGGAGGACCGCCGTGATTGGTGCAGGAAGCGGGTTCCACCAGTGGTGGTCACGCTCTGTACTCCTCCCCTCCACTTGCGACGCCCCAGCTACCACAATGGCAGCACTGCTCTGAGGTCCTCAGCCATGACTCCCAGTGCCTGCTCGTGCTCCTCACACCACTTTTCAAGGCCCGTGATGTCCCGATTTTGGGGGTTCATTACTGTCAGGGTGGCGGGGAGCAGGAAGGACGTCATTGCCGAGCCAGAGATTCCTGAAGTACTTTTATTCAACCGAAACATGAAACCAGACACGAAACTGGAATACATCAGAAACAAAACCACCCGTAACACAGGGCTTGACCTATTAAAACAAAAAACAAAAGCAACATAACCCTCCAAACCCTGACATTAACATTAGTTTTTTTTCTGAGTAAATTAATATTTTCTGCCAAAATGAACAGCTTTTATGTCCATTTTTCTCAGGGACCTAGATCTTTTGCAAACATATACATTTTTCTTCCCTTTTAGGTGGAAAGACTGGGGGCGCTCATGTATCATTTTCAGCTGGTTTGAGCCTCTTACCATTTTCTGAGAAGACTGGCATCATCCGTTTCAACCAAGTGCTGTTGAATGACGGAGGACACTATGACCAGCATACAGGTTCTCACACTTTGTATTGTGCACAAATATTGTTTTCAAACTGTTTTTAAATGTGAATATAGACTGAAACAAGTGTGCAGCTACAGCTGAGGAGTGAACTTGCTCTGTCTTTGTATTGCAGGTATATTTACTGTGCCTGTTGATGGACGGTACCTGTTGAGCACTGTATTAACAGCACAAAAGGGGGCGCGAGTGGAGGCAGTTCTCTCTGTTGCCAATCGCAGCATCCAGAAGCTTGACACATCTGGATCAGGGGGATTGGCCTCTGCAGAGTGTCTCTGTGGAAGCTCTGCCTCTGCCAGCCTTGTCCTTGACCTTAAACAAGGTCAAAGGGTAGGGGTGGTAATGTCTTCTGGAACACTAGCAATTTCAGCATCTACTGAGGTTCTTTCAACATTTAGTGGAGTTCTGCTTTACCCGCTAACAACTAAGAGATAACCTACAGCCAATGAAAGACCTCAGGGTTGTCTGGCTCGTTTCCAGTGCCATATCATTGCACAGTGTAGTGATGTCTGTGCTATAATAGCACAACTGTACTATCTTATATACATCTTATATACAGGTCAACCACTTAAGCTCTTAAAGTTTGTATTTGGGTCCACCTCTCACTAATTAGCATGCCCATTAGTTTGTTGCTGTAAATAAAGTAACACTTTGAATGTTACATATATAATGACTTCAGAACACATTCATAAGCATTAAATGAATCTCATAAACAGGATAAAATGAATGTCTGACAGTCCCATTAGTCTACACAGTATTATTTGATTTGTTTCACAAACATTGGATGTTAGAATGCTGGTAAGATGTTCAGGAATACTTGTGTGCTGGTTTTGAAATCTAGTTTAGTTGTGTGTTATGAAGTTTACACTGCCTGGCCAAAAAGTCACAATTTGCAATTAAATAAGCAAATACTTTCAAGCCTTTGAGTGGATAATTACTCCAGTGATTAATATGTTTCATCTGGCAACAATTCTTTTAACCCCCAACTGATGCAGTGTGCTGCTTCACATTGCTTATGTTCTAGAAGGATCAGATAAATTGCCTTTATCAAGCAAAGAAAACAACTGAGGAGATTGCCGAAATTACTGAAATGGGGTTACAAGCTGCTGAAAGTTTCAAAAACTCGAATCATAGATCCTGAACCGCAATAACAATCCCATGCCTTCTCTTAGTAATTATAATGCTAGTAATAATGCAGATAACAATAATAACAAAGGCTCACTTATTAGAATCCATAGGTTTTATGTGAATAGTGCATTACACAACAGGTCTGTAAATAGCAAACTGGCCTCATTTTCAGATGACATTCTTTATTGATTCATTCATATCTTTATTGTTCATTGAGATTCAAGTTTTCCCAAAGAATGTATAAAAAGGTTTCAGAGTTAAAACTAAATTTTATTTATATAAAATGAAACATGCAGTCGGTCTGTGTGTCTGAAGGTGGGATGGGGGTTGTTCTGAAAACCCCTGAAATGCTATTTTTTTTCTTATAGTTTTTAAACTGAAATAGTCATTTAAATATTATAAAAAAATTTTTTTAATCAGTTTTTTTCTTGTCTGTGTGAAAGCTTTACAAAACTTTACAAAAACTGTAAACAGTAAATATCTGTACTGCAAAAAGCTGCCGCAGAATGCTATTTGTTTGGTCACTAGGTTACTTATGCCATGGTTTTATTATTTTGATGGAAATGGAATATCACCAAATGATACACATCAGACTTCGGCAGTTCCAAATGTCTTATGAATATTAGAGTTATTTCATTTGTAATGTGTGCAGCAAATTATGATATGTGGTGTTATTTAAAAAAAGTAGCACGTCCAATGTTTAACGCAACTGTCTGAAATCGCAGCATAGGACAGGAAATGCAGTCTCAATAAATACACATTGATGTCTTTGTTTACAATCCTTGAGCATTTAATTTTAAACCTACATTCTAGAGATCACATCTGAACAGTCACATTTATAAGTACAAATAAGAGCGTGTTTACTTCATGAAGCTGTGCAATTCATTAACTTGGGCGGTGCATCAGAAATATTCAGTATTGTGCAAAAGTTTTAGGCAGGTGTGAAAAAATGCTGTAAACAAAGAATGCTTTCAGAAATGGAAGTGTTCATCATTTATTTTCATCAATCAACAAAATGCAGTGAATGAACAAAAGAGAAATCTAAATCAAATCAATATTTGGTGTGACCACCCTTTGCCTTCAGAACAGCATCAATTCTTCTAGGTACACTTGCTCACAGTTCTTGAAGGAACTCGGCTGGTAGGTTGTTCCAAACATCTTGGAGAACTAACCACAGATCTTCTGTGGATGTAGCTTCCTCACATCCTTCTGTCTCTTCATGTAATCCAGACACACTGGATTATGTTGAGATCAGGGCTCTGTGGGGGCCAGAAGAACTGATGCTGGTTTGAAGGCAAAAGGTAGTAACACCAAATATTGATCTGATTTAGATTTTTCTTTTGTTCGCTCACTCTGCATTTTTTAAATTGATCAAAATAAACATCATTATTTCTATTTCTGAAAGCATTCTTTGTTTACAGCATTTTTTCCACACCTGTCTAAAACTTTTGCACAGTACTGTAGGTAGGGGATGTTCTTAGTAGAAATCAATTATTAGGTCAGAATTCTTTTTCTATACATTCAACATGTATTCAGGCAGCTTCACTGAGGTTCAAGTGTTTAGTGAGGCTTTAGAAGCAGCATTTATTCCACTGGGCTAAATACATAGAGATTAAATTAAGGCTTTCAAGCGCTGTGCAGTCCACTAAACAGCAGCTTTATTCTAAATAAATACAGAGGAACAAATTCATTTTCTACTAATACTGAAAAATACAATAACGATGGTCAGTTCCAGCCTGACCAATCACATTACTTTGTTTTTGGTCTTTTTAGAGTAGAAGGATCTCTTCCAGAGAGACAGCAGCTACTGGCTCCCTCCAGTAGCAGAAGGAACTGAATTCTGGGTAAACAAAAGCAGCATTTTTTTCTTTGTCAACCCAAGGAAAAACGTGATCCACCAACTCATGTAGGCGACTATACCTGCAATACATACATAGAGTTTTAATAGCTGACCGGGTATGAAATCATTATGCTGCAAAATACACTCAATAGCAACTATTTTTCATGTGGTGTCTGCCAAATGATTCTTTTTAAGAAAATGTAAAACACACACACACACACACACACACACACCAGCAACTGTTATGAAAGAGGAGTGACAAACTTTAGCCTGCATTAAGAACCATAAAACTAAAGAGGTAAATTATTCATTAATAAAAAGCTGATTTTACTGCTGATTAAACATCATCTGCCTACAAACAGTATTACAGAAGCACTTTTTTTCCATTTGTTATTTGCTTTATTTATTTCTCCCACATGGCTCTGTATAATATTACATAGAATGAGTTTCCCGTACAGTCTTTCAACCAAACAATCTGTGAACTTACGATAGTAATAAACTTACGATGTCTTATTGCTTCTGGTCAGCTCCTGAATGACCTCCCCCTTTGGGTTTACGGTGAATATGTGACATGCTGGAACATGCACTTGCTTATAGGCAAATACATCCTGAAAGCACACACACAGCTGAACTGACTTCAGTAGTTGTGTTTCTCAAATTGTTTACACAAAAGGAAGTTCAGGAAAACATTACTACTGACAAAGACTAGAATACAGCTGTACCTTTGAATGTATATACCAAGCTGAAAAAACAATGAAGGAATACAGTCAGCTCTGGATCCACTAACTTTTTATGTTTTGTACATGATAATGTAGAACACGTCAGTGTATTGTATCATGGCCTTCTGTGTGCTACTGTTTTCTTTCACTTTATAAGTGAAGGTTCCCATTATTGGCAGATGCGCTTTGATTTATCCTGAGTCTGCAAGTACATTATCGGCACTGTTAAGGTTCAGTTTAAATACATAATGTGATATGAGTGATTTATAATTCGATTTTCTGGCTCAGAAAGGTAGTTTTGCAACAAACCAAATAAGAAAACATACTTTTTCTCATTTATTTCTCAATTATTATTCAATATATATTATTCCTATTATTCCCAATTCACTAGTTTCACAGCAAAATGACTTTGGTCGTCTAGCTGGATACATAGGCTTGTGGTCATGAGTAGGGCAAGAATTAATCATTTTAAAAGAGAAAAAGAGACAAAAGTCTGCCATTTTAATGATCTCTTCCACATTCTCCAATACTGCCAAGTTCAAACCGGAGGAGATAAATATTAATATTATTTTCCCTTTTGAAATAAGAAATCAGATTTAAATCTGATCAAATTTATTGATTGAAATATTGATAAAAAATTGCTTTTTTTTAAGCTTTTTTTTTTTTTTTTTGGTTCATCCAGGCAATCAAAAATATACTCTGGCTTTACTGCTTTGTAGGGGCCTATAAACTGGGGTTGCATTGGTGCATCACATAAAATCAATCTAAATGTAATGATTCAAGACCATCAATTTTGGAATATTACAATTTATTATTATAGTATATTAAATATATATTCGCCATACATATTGTCTTGATTTTGGGCTTTTTATTTTAATTTTCTATTTAGAAAATTGACAAATATTTTCTTTTCACCTGGTTAAGGGAATGGCAAACCTTTCAATGAGAAGAAAAAAGGTTTGGATTTATATGCTTACATTGCTGCGGTTTCCAAAGGCAGCATAGAAAGGCTGAGAGTTTTGAGGGAAAAGATTCTTGATGTCTGTTAAGCATTCAATCTTGAACTTCTCTGGCTTCTTCTCAATCACTTCCCTGCAAGAAAGTGTGATGAGGCTTAAAAAGCTTTTTTAAATCTTTTTTTTTTTGCAGATTTAAAAAGCTGCACAGTGTTTTTTCCTTTATTGTTACCTATATTTAACTACAAAACCCCCTCAAAATTATGAGCTTACATATTAGTTGTTAAGTAGTAGTTCAACAGTAAATCAAACATGAAGATTAAGCAAAACAGATTATTAAGAATGCATTCTTAAGGACTGAACTGCATGTGTGTTTGTGTACCTGTGGAAAGCTGAAAACAGGCTACTAGGTGACAGCATTAGTGGTCCTCGTGGTAAAATGGTTCCTCTGTCATTGACCCAGTGTAAGTATCCTCGAGTCATTCTAGCCATGCCAATTGCACGTGCTGAGCAGTACAAAAACTTGTAGCCATTCCTGTAAATGAACACATAACCATAGGCACACACACAGAAGTTAGAGTAGCACTGTTCTACACGTACTTACCATATAAACACAGTTATTACTGTGCAATATTGCCTAGCACCTTTAATGCCGCTAAAGACATTAGGGTGTGTGGATGTGTTACTGGACCATTTCTATCATTCGTTTGTGCCTTCATGTCTTACTCGTGTATGGTGTGGTAGAGTTTCGCGATTCCCTGATGTGTCCAGTCTTTTCCAAGCTGTGGCAAAAACTGTCCTAAAACATCAGACCTAAGAAAGAGAGAGACAATGAGCTTGCAGGTTCTTGTAAATTTCTACATTTTCTACATTTTGCAAAAATGTGTCCTATAAAATCAGCGTTTTCATAGGCAAAAAAAATCAATAACCCAAATAAATTACACAAAAACGTAACAGCATTTTATTTATAAAGAAAAAAGTACCGACATTACATGAGTGAGAGGTGAAAGTAGGTGAAATTTAAAGGTTAAACTAGAGTCAGTTGTTCTTCGTCAATGGTATGATATTCAGGTGTTTGTAAAAGTGAATCATGGCACAAACAAGGTAGGTTGATGAGCACCTCAGAAAAAGAGCTGCTGATGCTCATCAGAATGGAAAAGATTTCACCAAGCAACATTTAGACAGACTGTC
>JABMDN010000084.1:0-60025 GCA_017165825.1 Hepsetus odoe
GGGACTGCAGGCTGCAGAGCGCGCCAGCACCCCCTCTTCCTCTCATCCCCCTCCTCCTGCTCGTCCTCCTCCTCCTCCTCCTCCTCCTCATTTCTTCCCAAGTCTGACATCAGAGATCCTGGACGCTCCCCGCGCGCACGTGCTGCCCTCCAGCCACAACAGCGCAGAGTTCAATCCTCTTTGATTCCTCCGTTCCGTTTGATCTGGAAATAAATAAGAGCTAAACAGTAGAGAGGTCAGTTTAGGTCAGAAGAAAGATGTCCTTATATCAATTCATGATCAAAATTGGACCCCCCCCACACACACACACTCACACACACACACACACCACAAGCGATTCATCATGTTCTAGTGAAGCTTTTTACAAGAACACCCGGTCTATACTTGCAGATGTACTCTCGAGCCACGTTTAAAGCAACATGGCCTATATTTTGGAAATAATTTGTGCATGTGTGTGTGCGTGTGTGTGCGTGTGTGTGTGTGTGTGTGTGTGTGTTTTCAAGGTGTTAAGACTGCTTTTATCTTGGAATATAGGGAAAGGCATGAAAAAAGAAGTCCAACCAGAAATGGCTGAAGTAACAGTTTGTATTGGGCTTTGTGGCATACACGTCTCCATTTCTCGTATGGAATTGGAACTTGCTGTGTTGATTGTCTAGCACATAAGGCTTTTATGCACTCTGCCAAACAGGGACCCATTTCAGATCTACTGTAGCCACGGGGTCACAGCAACACCACTGATAGTCTTCCATTGTTATAAATAATGACATATTTCTGAAACCAAATACAGCCTCCACATGACTTCAGCACTGAACAGCAAATCTGATGAGACAAAAACACCACTGTCACAATGAAGTTCTTCTGGGTGGAGTCCTCTTACCATATACATAACATCATAAGGGCATTAGTGGATGTTTCGAACAACATTGCTGAGTGAAGCACAAATCTTTGTGCAGGTCATACCCATTCTAAATATATAGACCATTTTATATTTAAAATGATCAATCTGTGTAATAATATAACATGGCATGAAAAATTGCACATAAACATCATATAGGGCTCTCATGAAACCAGAACTCTGTACCTAAAATCTAATATTATGATGCCCGATGTCATAGACTGTATGATAAAAATAGACTAATTAAATAAAAATCCAGCTTTTGCTAAATTGAATAGATAAAATAGTCCACTTTGGTACAGACCACTGGTGGAATAGAAAGCACCAAACTCACCCAATCCCAGTTCTTATCACCTCCTTCGCTCTGTGGCATTTTTTAAACAGTACATTTAAACTGAAGACCTGTTGAAAGCTGCGACCATTAAACAGTGAGTATATTAGAGGGACATCTCAAGTTGGACAGTTTGGAGACAAATTCAGAAAAGCGAGATTGCGTTTGTTCCGACATGTGCAGAGGAAAGATGAGAATTATATTAGGAGAAGAATGTTGAGGGATGGAGCTGCCAAGAAAGAGGAGAAGAGGAAGACCAAAGATGAGGTTTATGGATGTGAGAGCGGACATGCAGCTGGTCAGCCTGAAACAGCAAGATGCAGCAGACAGGAAGAAATGGAGACTGATGATCCACTGCAGCGACCCCTACTAAGCCCACAAACTCTTCCATAACCTCTCTTTATCGCATAGATTTTAAAAAGTTGTTTTCATAACTATACTATTCAAGTCAAGTGGGTTTTATTGTCATTTCAACCATATACACAGTACACAGTGTGACTTATATATGTAAATGATCCCTGATCTCGTCAAGTCAAGTCAAGTAGGTTTTTATTGTCATTTCAACCATATACACAGTACATAGTGAAACAAAATAATGTTTGATTGGCTGCTCTGGATTATACATCTTATAAAATATAACACTTATTATAACCTTAACATGAATGCATTAAATATGGGTGTGCAAATACAAAACAATTAATTTAAAAGGAGCTTAATTTTGCAGCTTAGAATTTCATATAAGATTGGGAGATGATGTGTGGAGTGAAAGAAACTTTAACAGTGTCTCAAGTTGAACTGCTGTTTCAGAAAAATGCTTTTAAATGGGTGGTATGTTTTATATCCATTATATGTCCTTTATATATTGAATTATATTACATATAAAATATTATCCTCTATACATTTAAAGCAGCGTATTCTAGTAGTGTATGAAATTTAGCTTAAGCTTTATTATGAGTGTGGCACAGGGTGGTGCTCTTCCAGAGTGTTTTTGATTGACAGCAAACTAGTGCTTGTCATTAAACCCATTAGACATCCTTGATTATTTTAATGACTCCATTTATCCCAAGGGGCACTGCAGATTTAGGTGTGTTAAATCATGATCAAGTCGGGCTTTTTTTCATGGACTCAATATGTAGACAGTTCCTTACATATATTTGATCTTTGCTGAGTCAATGCCCATGTTTTCAGGGTTTCTTGTTGTTCAATACACATTGATAATTTATGTCCAGCTCATTTTCACTGCAGCAGTAAACATATGAAGTACTTATCCACTCACAAATATTTCATGTCATAGTTGTATTTTACCATTGTGTTTGCACATTTGCCCTCATCAGTGTCAAACAGGGGCATTGCAGTTGAGATGGACTTTATGGGTATAGCTTTATGGGTATGAACTTTATGGGTATCGCTTCACACAGGCACACTTACAGGCAGTAATGAGGTGAAATGAAAGCACAGAATGTTTTCACATTGGTTTCTCATCAGCGCTCTAAAGACACACACCATTACACACCAACTCTGAAACACAAATAGTTCTGACTGTTTATTCGCTGCATAAAAACCCCATAGAAGGGACTAAGTTTATGTATTTTGTAATTAAAGGGTCCCAAATGGTCCCTAATTTTGGTATATTGCTGATATAGAATGTTCATATTATGTCTGAGATCTTTAGAAATGATAAAAGATCTTTAGACATTATAAATGTTACTTGAAAACACCATCTAGTTCTTTTGAGAACCATAGGGGGTTCCTCTGTGAAATTGCTCGAAAGAACCTTTTGCTGCAGCTAATAATGCGGCTCATTTGAGTCCAGACTGCTTCTACAGCAAGAGCTCAGAATGGCTCATTCATTATCTCATTCACTGTCCCCCGCATAGCTTTTGCTACATATTGACCGCACTGGAGAATGTCCAATGAAAGATGTGAATTTCAACAGCATCCATGACATACTATATCGTGTACTATATACTGTAACAGGGAGTGATTTTTAACCAGGTTTAGATTTGATTTTTTAAAATATGGACTGCGGGCAGTGGTGACCTAGTGGTTAGGGCGTTGGCCACATGTTCGGAGGATCGGGGGTTCGAACCCCTTCCCAATGGGTTGCCCTGAGGAGCAAGGTGCCGTCCCCGTCCCGCTCCTCCCTGCGATGGGCTGGCGACCTGTCCAGGGTGCGTCCCCCGTCCTCGCCCTGTGTGCGCTGGGTTGGACTCCAGCACTCCCCCGCGACCCCGTTTGGGACAAGCAGCAGAAAATGGATGGAAATATGGACTTGTTGTAACCTTTATGTACTTAGGCATCTAACATTACAGTGCTCCTTGTACGCCACGGCTCTCAAAAAGCTTACACATTGTAAATGTTAGGGTGCCAGAAAAGCTTCTCTGCACAGTGCCTCAGAGAACTCATTTGATTCCCCTAATGCCCTGTCAGTGGATTGATCTTTTGTTTTATTATAAAAACTTAATGTAATGCCTTGTTGTCCCTGCCATTAGTTAAACATAATGCGAAGGTTCTGTCACACTGCTTAGTAAACTAAATGGTTCTTTTATTGCACCGCCAAATGAACCTTTGGTGGCATCTTCATTTTAAGAGAATAACTCTGGTTAAGAGGTGTGGTTTAAAAGTGCAGCCCAAATTCCAACTCTGACCTGCTAGTAAAATTTTAATCCCAAAGCAGACTCAAATCTCAACCTAGCCACATGCATTTTTGTGAACTGTGAAAATAGAGAAACAAGAAAAAGTCTGTGTGCCTCTGAGAAAGCAAGAGAGTTATTTATAAAATAAAAGTATTTCATTAAACCCTTCAAAAAGAAAATACTCGCAGAAATCATACCTGAACCCTACTTGTGTCAGATGATGTACATTGCCCTAAACTCTTTTTTTGTCCACTCTTTTATTTATTTTGTTTGATTCCAGTCACACTGGGTGGCAGACCTTTAACTGTAATGTTTTTTTTTCATTATCTTACCATCTTCGGGGGTTCAAACCCCTTCCCAATAGGTTGCCCTGAGGTACCCTTGAGCAAGGTACCGTCCCCATCACTGCTCCCCGGGCGCTTTCAATAGCTGCCCACTGCTGCACGGGTTTGAGTGTGCATGGGTTAAATGCAGAGGTCCAATTTCGTTGTGGTTCATGTGTGTTGTGCCGTGACCTCGCAATGACAAGGGTTGTCACTTTCACTTTTTTTTCACTTTTTTTCATCTTTTTTGCAATCATTTATTTTTACAATGGGTATGTTCTTGTGATGAATCTAACCTTCCCCTGCACATATCTCAGCATGGCATACAAATACACTCATCTCTCACCCCTGCTTTATACACTCTCTCCATCATGCTCAGCCCACTCACTCTATCCATCACTCACTTTCTTCTCACACACATGTTAATATGTGCATAAACGAGGGAGAGGATGGGTAATGAGTTGTCCGTATGTGTTTGTGATAAATTGGGTAAATGAATCATATTGCTTGTGCTTCCTGTTGGATAAGTAGATTTATAAGCCAGACTTAACACAGAGACAGACATATTAGAGGAGTAGAACATCTTTCCTTCTCTGTAATATTGGTTCATTCTGAATTTTAAGGGTGACAGATCAGTGCCATCTAGTGAGTTTTAAATTTTAAAGTTGAAATTTAAGTTTGTAAATTTTAAATAAGTACATTTAACTTCAGTGTATACAGCCGTGGCAAAATGTTTTAAGAATGACACAAACATTAATGTTCACAAAGTTTGCTGCCCCACTTTTTAGAATGACAGTTTGCTTTAACTCCAGAAGATGACCTGAAGATGACCAGATGAATTGCAGTCTCTCTTTGTCATGAAAATGAACTTAATCCCAAAAAAAAAACATTTTCACTGAATTTCAGCCTCAAGTGTCCTGCGGACATCAATTCAGTGATCCTCTTGTTAACATTGGTGAGAGTGTCGAGGAGATCATTCTTTCATGCTGATGTTAGAATAGCAGACTGGATGCTTTAGGAGGGTGGTGCTTGAAATCATTGTTCTTCCTCTGTTAACCATTGTTACCTGCAAGGAAACACGTGCAGTCATCATTGCTTCACAGGAAGGAGCACCAACAGTGCAGAACTCACTCAGGAATGTCAGCAGGCAGGTGTGAGAGCATCTGCACACACAGTGAGGTGAGGACTTTTGGAGGATGGCCTGCTGTCAAGAAGGGCAGCAAAGAAGCCACTTCTTTCCAAGAAAAACATCAGGGACAGACTGATATCCTGAGAAAAAAAGTACTGGGATTGGACTGCTGAGGACTAGGAAAAATTCATTTTCTCTGATGACTCCACCTTTTCGATTGGTTGGGGCATCCGCAAAAAATTTGTCTGGAGAAAAAAAAAGGTGAATGCTCCTGTGTCATGCCAACAGTATAGCATCCTGAGACTGTTCATGTGTGAGGTTGCTTCTCATCCAAGGGAGAAAACTCATTCACAATTTTCCCAAACGGTACAGCCGTGAATACAGAATGGTACCAAAAAACCACTGTGCACCAAGCACTTTGCCATAAGGCAAAAGTGATAACTAAGTGGCTCTGGGAACAAAACATCAAAATTTTGGGTCCATGGCCAGAAAACTCCCCAGACCTTAATCCCCTTGGGAACTTGTGGTCTATCCTCAAGAGATAGATGGAAAAAAAAAACCCCACATATTCTGACAATCTCTGTGCATTGTTTTTAAAAGAATGAGCTCCATCAGTCAGGATTTGGCCCAGAAGTTGATTGACAGCATGCCAGGGTGAATTGTAGAGATGTTGAAAAAGAAGGGCCAACACTGCAGATATTCACTCTTTGCATAAACTTAATGTAATTGGCAATAAAATCCATTAAAATTTATTAAATGTTTGTCATTATACCTCAGTTACCATAGAAACATCTGACAAAAATATCTTAAAACACTGAAGCAGCAAACTTTGTGAAAACCAATGCCTGTCATTCTCAAAACTTTCTGAGGCCACTTGTCCAAAGTGATGTGAGGTATCTATTCAGTGAACCGGGTCATAAGCCAAATATAAGTTGCATGTGTGAGTTGTACTGTGATTTTAACAACAGAAGAGGAAAAGAAATGCGTGTCAATGGTGAGGAGGATGAAGAGGAGAATGAAGATGATCACAAAGAAGAGCTGTCAATTTAAAGGATCTTGGATCAAGTTGTAGTTCATGGCATGACTTTGAGTTAAGCAGGACAATATGCATGACTGAATTTAAGCAGGTTCTCAGTGGCCCTCATACTAAGAACACTTAGAGAAAACACATAAAATTAATTTTTGGTTTCTGATAGTTTCAGTAAACGGTATATCTGTGTTATATGATATTGGAGGACATATACCAACACAGTCTTGCAGCATCTACACCTCAAACAAGATGAATTTATGAAAGAGTAGCCAGTAGAAAGGTAGCCATGAGACACATGAGAATGGAAGAACACAAATATTCTCACAACAAGAGACTCTCATTATTCCTATGGTCCTTCAGAATAGACTGTGTGAAACAGAAAAACAGCAGATTATAGAAGGCATTGTGAATTCTGGAGGAATAAGATGTATGCAACGGAGACAGAATGAATGATTGACACCCCTTACGGTTAAATCATATTGAGCAGTTTTTTGTTTGCCTGGTAAGTTTTCAATGAAGTGTCTGCTGTTCCTAGAGTGCTGCTGTAATGATTTCTGAATTGTGTTAATGCATTGGCTGGCATTGTGTGTGTTATCTGACAGCAGTGTTAGGTTTTGAGTAAAGATGACTTAGTTTTATGTCAATTGTTTGATTTTTTGTGAGAGAAGCTAGAATTTTGAGGGTTGTGTTGACTATTTTGAAAAAAAGAAGAGGAGATTTTAAGAAATGCATTTCTTAAATCAAAATTGCACTTCCTGGCAACTCTGCAGCCAGAGCGCTACTTTAAATTTACAGACAGTTTTTTTCTTCTTCTTTAGGATGAATGTACGTTCAGTAAGTTGCCCATCAGCAGGAATAGTCCAGTACATGGCCTGTTTGTGTTGTAACCATGGGGCATGCATGGTTTTCCCTTTTCATTACTGTCACTTGTCATTTTCCTATCTTTAACAATTAGGGGGACCAGAGTTTCTGTCGGAGGACAGGTGTCAGGTAAGGAGATGGAGCTTATTTTGTAAGTAAAAGAGAACAGCTGGATTTGTCTCACTTGGAGATTTTAGGGTATGAAAATTAAGAGCTCTGCGGTGAAATGAACAAAGCTGCTGTTAATAGGCTTAGTGCACTATTTCCATGGAGCTTAAACATAAAAGGTTTGGGGAACAAAGAATTTGAAAGGGAATACCCTAGAAAGTGAACTGATTTTGGATAAGAAGAGGAGCTTGCATTAAAGATCATGTACAGCCTTCCATTTTTTGTGTTTTTTATACCAGCTTATTTACACTGGATGTATGTTTTTCCTTTTTTTGGTTGGATTTGGAACTGAATACAAGCAAACCTGAATTTCCCCCTAAATGGGAGGATCAAAGACAAGCACTACACATGCTCTGTGGCTCACACCTTTCACTATTTATGCTCTGTATGTGTTCTATGGATTAGTTTTTTTCATGAGAATGACTATTTTTTTGACAAAGACATTTATGTAATAGGATGAAGTAACTTTTGTTTCTACGTTGTTGCTTTAATAGACTCATGAAATATATAGGAACATTATTTTGTCAAGCCTGTTTTTCTTCTTTTGACTTCATTCATACTGTTGTTTACTTCTGCTGAAGTAGTGCTACAAGATGAGAGTGTTGAATTAATGGATCATACATTACAAACGCTCATAAGAATATATGGATCGCACCTACATTTTTCACAGACCTTTAACATTTTTATTCAGCGTACCCAGTGACCTGAAGGCATAAAAGCAATGTTTGTATTAAAGGTCCAGTATTTTTCCTGGCATGTACTATATATTGCACATAAACTCATTCACAAATTTATTTCATAGCAGACATTAAGGACATGAAGGACCCAAGATATTTCATGTGTCGTTTAGTCAACTTCATTCCTCAAATTACAGTTGTTAATAAACATCCATTCCTGCATTTCAGGCCTGGAACACGTTACAAAAAAGATTGAAAAAAGGCTGAGAAGTGGCAACTCGAGTCTCATATTGAGGTAAAAAATGCTAGGGCAGTGGTGGCCTAGTGGTTAGGGCGCTGGCTGCATGATCAAAGGATCGGGGTTTGAACCCCTTCCCAATAGGTTGACCTGAGGTACCCTTGAGCAAGGTACTGTCCCTGTCTCGCTCCTCCCTGCGGTGGACTGGTGACCTGTCCAGGGTGTGTCCCTCCTGTCCTTCACCCTGTGTGTGCTGGGTTGGACCCTAGCACTCCCCTGTGACCCCGCTTGGGACAAGCAGCAGAAAATGATTGAATATGTGCTATAAAATGATGTGACTTCAAACAGGTGATATTAACTAGTAATTGTAATCATGGTTTTACACAACGGCAGTACCAACAAAAGGTTAAGAATCTGAAGAACTAAGATGGGTAGAGGATCTCCAGTTTTTTAACAAATGTGTGAGAAACTGACTGAAGAGATTGAAACTGAAGAAAAAATAGATGCAGAGTGCTCCTGGCCCAAATCCAAAAGGAGGCTCAGACTATTAATAGCAAGTCCAAAAGCCACAGTCTGTCATTCTTGGGGGTTTTGTCTTAATGCAGAAAAAGGCAGTGAGATTTTAGCACAGCATGCACTGCTTTCTAAATATGTTTTTCATGGATGTCCCTGCATTTTTCAAAAAGAAACTGCAGAACGATATTTGGCTCACTTTACAAAGACGTGGCTGTGGAAGAATAGGTTATGGTTACTGGACTGCCCTGCCTGCAGTCCTGACCTGTCTCCCTGTAGAGCCTGTATGGAGGACTTTGAGACAAATTAAGCAACAATAATGCTTGATATATTCAATGCCCCATTGTTTTTTAATTCTTGTGACAAGGAATAGCAACAAATAATTAATACTTTTTATATAAATAATATTTTATGTATAACAAAATGTATGCCCATAATGTACAATTGGATGTATATGAACAAATGTAATACCAGGCAATGCATGAATATCTTGGGGTCATATTTTCTGCAGTGTAATGATTTTTTTTCCATTCTTTTTTCTGATGTGGGGTAAATGTTGAATAGCTTTTTGTATGATTAGCAAAAATAAAAAGAGTCAATCCTTGTTCTTCAAAACAAAGTTTCCTATGTGCAGATATTTCTTTCTTATGATGTCTGCAAAAGGGTTTCTCTTATTGCAAATATTTGTTGCAAGTGACACTTACATCCCACACAGCAGAGGATTATTGAGATGAATATTAAAGCTGTGCTACATAAGATGTTAGTGCTAGAATTAAACATTAATAATTTTATACATGCATCTTTGGTGGCAAATGACAAAAAGGTGAAATTAAATGAACTTTGTTCACACTTCTGCACTTCTGCCTAGAAATTAAACTAACATTGTTTAACAGAAGGTTTGCATAAACCACTTTGTTTTGGCATTAACCAAGCTCAGGATTACTATTACAGTGAGAGCTGTTGTGGAGGATGCTGCAAGAGATGCTGCGGTCTTACACAAAAACAAATAGCTTTATACATTTTTTATTTAGACACCAGAGAAAGTTCATTTTAATCCCTTTTTTCAGCTACTCAGACCCCAACAATGGTACACAATATTGAAGATGGGCAATTAATATCAAAGCTCTAATGTTGCCATGGTGACACAGAAATTACTTACAGTCTCCCAATCCAACATGTGTGAAACAGAAAACGCAAGGATTTAAGTAAGCTAAGGAGAAAGAACACAAGAGAGAACTAATATTTCTTCCAGACTGCATGTCAATTAAATGACACACACACACTCATACGCACACATGCAGACACAGACACAGACACACACACACACACACTCCTCTCTCTCTCTGTCCTCCTCTCTCTCTCTGTCTCTCTTTCTCTCTCCCACTCTTTCATTCTCTCTCTCTCCCATTCTTTCTCAATCTCTCTATAAGGCTCCTTTTCAAATCAGTGAACATTGCATGGGTAAATGAATGTTGCCTCACACACACACACACACACACACACACACACACACACACACACACAGCAAAATAGTTCTGATCTGAATCTGATGTTGAGAAGTTGATCTTTTTTCTAATAAGTAATAAGCTTTACATAAATCCTTATGCATTATCACAAAAATAGTTATGTGGCTGAATGGTCTGCCTTAAATTTACTGATACTTCTCTTTGCATAATATATTTTTTAATATACTTTTTTAAATCAGTAATTATTTAAAACAGGCATTTCATACCCCCATTATATTGTAGCTATGCAATAGCTGGCTGCATTTATTCTTCCTGTAACAATACCAGCTGGTTAAGCCCCCTGGCCATTAATAGTCAATAGTGTACCCTTTCTGAGCCACAACTGACAACAATCTCTTAGAGTAGTTCCTTACTAGGTTGGCACAGGTCTCCTGAGGGATTTTGGTCCATTCTTCCATTGCAAATTGTTCTAGCTGGTCCAAATTGCATGGTTTCCGAGCATGGACATTCACTTTGAGCACCTGCCACAGATTCTCATTAGGATTGAGGTCTGGGCTCTGTGCGGGCCACTCCAGGATCTTGGTTTTGGTATCCTTGAGAAACTGTTGGACTAATTTCGAAGTATGCTTTGGGTCATTGTGTTGTTGGAACACCCAGCGACGACCTAAGCCTAGACTACAAGCAGATTTCTGCATATTCTCAAAATGTCAACATAACTTTCTTTTTTCATGATGCCATGCACCTGAACAAGGAAGTGAAAGTGACTATTTTTGTCATTACGAACCACAACGAAATTCAACCTCTGCCTTTCACTCATACACACACATGCAGCAGGGGACAGCTATTGAAAGCACCCAGGGAGCAGTGATGAAGTTGCTCAAGGGCACCTTACTGGTCCGGGATTCAAACCCATGACCTTCTGATCCCGGGGCCGACACTAAACACTAAGCCTTCGCTGCCTCGTCATTTGTAAATTGTAATTTATAAATGTACTCCTGCACACTTTTCCTTGTGGATGCTTATGTATTGAAAGAACAATATTCTCTCTTCTGAAATGGTCTTATTCCAGATCTATCCTAGCTCTATATGCAAAAAAAGGAACAAGGGTTAAAATGAGGAATAACCAAACACACCTGCAGCTCAGGGCCTGATTCTATGAATAGTAATTCATGGTTATAACCGCTGTTCTGTTTTCCTGTGCTGTGATAAGGTTCTGTCAGGTGTGTGCCAGCCTGCCTGTATTTTGACCCCTGTTTGCTGTTATAACTACGAGTTTGGATTATTGTATTACACAAATCTACTTTGCACATGCAGCCTTTCAGCAAAGAGCAACGATGGCTGAACCAGAGTAAATAAAACTGTAATTAATTTTTTACACATGGAACATATTGTGTCAATATGTATTTATGCACATATGTCTGGAAACCTGTCCCACGCGGATAGCACTGTAGTTATAGAACACATAAAAGTTAATTAAAGTGCACTTTTCTGATGTACTTTGTATGCAGGGGGGAACCTGAATAATGAGATCATTGCACAGTGATCATTCACATTTGTAAATTATCTGCTGAGCTGTTGCAAAGGCTGGGAGAAGAAAAAGAGCGGTGGGAAACAGACAGATGGATTCTTTACTTCTTTTTTAAGAGAATAATTGAACTGAACTTAAAGATCCAATATCCTCAACAGAGCATCTGAGCAGGGTGTGACATCTCCACACACACACACACACACACACACACACACACACACACATACATACACTTAGGCAAGCAGGTTGTTTTTGATTCATGGTCCTTGGGCAGCTGGTCATAAATCCCAAAATGCTGAATAGGCAGTTATTGTGTGCCTGAGAGTGAGTGAGTGAGTGTGTGTGTGTGTGTGTGTGTGTGTGTGTGTGTGTGTGTGTGTGTGTGTGTGTGTGTGTTTGCTATTGTTAGCATCGCATTTACAATTTTTGTAAGTATTGTAATTTAATATTTTCTATTTTACAGACTGTATACCACAGAGGAAATGAAGTAACCAAATGCAAGAGTGAGATTCGTGTGGGGAAATGGCTTAGTTGGAATTGATCTGGATTCTGGAGGCAAAAAAAAGGAGAAATTACATGAACCCAGCATGGAGCCCTGAAGAACATCACTTTTACCTGAGAACTGTACAGATGGAGCTGGGCACTGCTAAGGCTGACAGGGAGATTGTAATAAAGATCTCACAGTAGTCCATTTTAGGGAGGCAAATGAGTGTGTTGCCAGAATTTGTCATCAATGTTTCCATGGTTTCAAGGCTTTGGTGAAGATAAAATCCCCACCACAATTTATAAAAACCCTGGACACATTTTCATTTGGCATTCTTTGGATGAAAAAGTATAACTAAGTGCTACACAACAAGGCTTAGGTGAACTATAAGTTGACTTTGTTTTTTTGTATTCCTGGTACATTTGGCATCAGCTTCCTTTTCGTGGTCCAGTCAACCCAACAATCCTACTACATTTAGGTATAGAATATATACTGGTAGGTAAATGGTACTGCACTGTGCTATTCCATACAAACCAAAGAGAAATACCTTAAAGATTTTCCTTAAAAGAGACAATGTTTTATATTCATATTCAAATTCAATTTATATTCAAAGGGCAAACATCAGTCAGCTTATGACATATAAAATGTAAGTTTTAATGAAAGAAACAATTAGAGGGGCAAAATCAATTGAAATTATTTATAGTGATGTGAATAAGATGAGGTTTCTTGTTTAAATTAACTCATTCACAGGTTCAGATGCAATATTGCATAATCTCAAATGAACTATATACTCAGGGTAAATAAATGCAGTCTGACCTAATTCAGCTCTATAGCATATAGCATATTTAACAAATCCTGTATTTTGCCTTTAATTAATTAACTAATGAAAGAAGGATTCTATAAACCAGATAAAATGGGTGATTTGTCCTTAAGGAGACAATCATAACTTTGTCATTTGAGAGGAGAGAGGAGTGTGAACATGACTCACAAACTAAATAAACACACAAAAACACATTACCACTTGTTCATATCATTACTGTACATTGATCATGGTGATATTTCTGTAACTGTACAGCTGGCACGCTTATTCGGATTGAGGCTGAGCTTTGGCAGTTTACTGGGGACCAGAAGGCACAGATTTCATTGGTTCAAGTGAAATTCACAGTAGCAGATGGAGCACTGGTGTTTAGAATTCCTCACAAACCTACAAAACATGGCAATGTAGCAGAACTACTGACTCACATACTCGTATGTGTGAGTGTGTGAAAGCGAGGGGCAGTATGCGTCTGGGGAAGTACGTTCTGCCCTGAGAACAAGGGGATATCGATCAGTGGTTTTAAACAACCTCGCAGGCAGATTCTCTCTCACCTTCAGACTTTCCACGCACACTTGCACATACTATAGCTATGGGCTATCCTTACCTCACTGCAGCAAAAACAAAATTTTGAGGACCATCTATAATTTAATATTTCATCTTCAGCAACTTCTGACAGGTAGAACATAAAAGATACGAAGCTGGAGGCCACAGTTTCTCTGTACACACACCTACCAAAACAGACATTCAGACTTACACACCAAAGACTGTAATGTACAGAGGGTCATTGCCATCCAGAGACAGAAAGTACAGGCTCAGGCCAGGGCTGAAGAGGAAGTGATGCCATGAATTATTAAACAGAGGCAAAATGAAAACATTCATCGATATTTAATTGAATTGGATTGCTCCTGCTCAGTTCAACTTCATGTGTAGAAAACAGCCCCTTGCATTGAAATGCCTCTTAGTTACTACACCCACACATTCACGTACAGACCTACATCATTCATAAAAGTCATATAGCGTTTATGAAGAATTCATATCATCTTTGGCACAGCCAGTGTGCAATTCATTTTCATCACTCCTTCCTGAGGCTTGTTTGAAGACAAGGTTAACCTGAAAAAGAGATGCGTTCAATCTTACTGGATTAATATAAAAATAATAATATAAAAAGGTCTAGTTGTTGGGTGGCCCCAGGATCAGAAGGTCATTGGTTAGAATCCCAGACCAGTAGGCTGCCCTGTGGTACCATCCCACTTCCCTGTTCCCTGGGTGCTTTCAATGCAGAGGTGTAATTTCCATGTGGTTCACTGTATTTTGTGCTGTGTTTCACAATGACAAGAACTTTCAATTTAGTTTAGCAGACACTTATTTCCATAGTAACCTCCATGTCTTAATTACAGGGACAGTCCCCTTAGAGCTATTCAGGGTTAAGGGTCTTGGTCAGGAACCCAGCGCTGAGATTCGAACCTTAGACCCCTTGAGCCAAATTTGCAAAGCGATTGTTGCAAGGTTATACTAACTTTCTAGGACATTGACAAAAACCTATTGAATCTAATGAGAAACAGTGAAGCATAACTCATTGTTATCAAAAGTTGCAGAGAATTTTTCAACTGAAGTGGTTTATTTTTCTACGGATGTGAGAGATCACTGTCTTAGCACAGACTGAATGTATTATTAAATCACAAAATATACAGTACTGTGCAAAAGTCAAAGGATTAATTCAAGCAGAATAAAGCCTTAATTTAAGACATGATGCAGTGAAGAAACTGGCATAGATGATCAGTAATTAGTACGCTAGTCATGCTGAATCCTTTTATGCACTATGTAGCCTGTTGCAGTAACACCTTTGTTCCCATTCCTTTAATTTACTCAGTATGTCAGTGATAGACATTTTCTGCCACTTGTCCCAAGCGGGGTCACGGGGGAGTGCTGGAGTCCATCCCAGCTCACACAGGGCGAAGGATACAACCTGGACAGGTCGCCAGCCCATCGCAGGGAGGAGCGTGAAGGGGACGGCACCATGCTCAAGGGTACCTCAGGGCAACCTATTGGGAAGGGGTTCAAACCCCCGATCCTCCAATCAGGCGGCCAACGCCCTAACCACTAGGCCATCACTGCCCGATTAGACAGCTTGACAGTCATAAATACATTTTTTTGATTGATTTAAAGATTATACTTTGCCCAGTACTGTGTAATATATATATATATATATATATATATATATATACACATACTATTAAAAGTTTCTGTAAACAAAGAATGCTTTCAGAAATAGAAATAATGATGTTTATTTTGATCAATTTACAAAATGCAAAGTGAGCGAACAAAAGAAAAATCTAAATCAGATCAATATTTGGTGTTACTACCTTTTGCTTTCAAACCAGCATCAGTTCTTCTGGCCCCACAGAGCCCTGATCTCAACATCATCCAGTGTGCCTGGATCACATGAAGAGACAGAAGGATGTGAGGAAGCCTACATCCACAGAAGATCTGTGGTTCATTCTCCAAGATGTTTGGAACGACCTACCAGCCGAGTTCCTTCAAAAACTGTGTGCAAGTGTACCTAGAAAAATTGATGCTGTTTTGAAGGAAAAGGGTGGTCACACCAAATATTGATTTGATTTAGATTCTCTTTTGTTCATTCACTGCAATTTGTTGATTGATGAAAATAAATGATGAACACTTCCATTTCTGAAAGCATTCTTTGTTTACAGCATTTTTTCAATTTTGTCTACTAAATACTTTTTTATAATTAAGATATAATCATTACAAGGAGCAAACAAACTGACATAAATAACAGTCTTAGAAACAATTAGGCTTATGAAAATAGCAACATATGTTTTGAATTAACACAAGGAATAAAGCAGTGAAGCAGTGAAGACTTAATATCAGTGACAATCTGTACATAGGGAAAGTCGGTAGAGTAAAATTTGAGACAATGTTAAAGTGATGAATTATACCATGGCAACAGGCCAAATCTGGTCATGCAACTGGTTAAAAATATTAAAATATCTCTGTAGCATGTTTGGAATTTTGTTAAGCAACATAAACCTGGATAATCTTGGTCATTTAGATTAGATCAATCTAATTTGCATATGGTTTACTAACTTGAAACAAGTGTGTATATGAAATTATGGAAATGGATGATGCAAACAACTTTTCCAGAGGATTCCTTTCCAGAATCATCCTTGAAACCGCTGTCCATATCAACTTCTTTATTCCTTCTTTTTTTCTTCATGGTGATTTTGTGGCGGGGGCAAAATAGGGCAAAAAAAAAATAGGCTGTGCTGTGAGATCAAAGCTGTTATGTTGTGTGACTCAGAGAGTGAAATGAGGTGAATGTACAGAATTTTTTCGGCACTCCTTTTCTCTTAACACAGAGGCGGTAGTGTAGTATTTCATTCTGATTCATGAAGCTCTCATCCAGTGGAACCTTCAGGCAACAGTGCTTTTCTGCCATGGGAATATACATCCCCATAGAGTTCCTCCCCTGGCCACGGTATGCTCAACTGACAGCAGTGTATAAAATATGTTTTGAAGTTCCAAAATGTACCTTTCAGTCCCAGCCTATGCAGTTCATATATAGGAAATAAGCTGCAAAGGCTGTTCTGTATTCTTTATGGTTGTAATGTCATGTGTGAATATCACCACTCATCCGTTACGAAACGATAAGGACTGTTGTTACTGCAGAGTTATCAGAATGATAGATGTGGCGGAAAAAAGATGAAATGTGGTCTTTCTTGCTGTCAGAAAGTAATTGCATCACTGCCCTCTTCAAATAGATTTAGACATTTGAAAGGCATGACTGAAGTTTTTTTGTGCTTGTATCCCTAAGGATTTCTCTTCCCACATTGTTCCATATTTCAGATTGCTTTTTTAATGTGCTTCATTTCACTCATTAGCAGGTCAGCAAACAGGAACAGAGGTTATCTGCTATAGGCCTCTGTTATATTCTCATTCTGCAGAAATCCTCATACCCATCTAAGAAATTCTAAACAAGAGCTGGGAAAAATAAAGGATGATTTTAAAATTCTTTCCCCAGAAAAAGCAACTATAAACAGTCAGTCATTTTCTGCCGCTTGTCCCAAGCGGGGTCGCAGGGGGGTGCTGGAGTCCATCCCAGCTCACACGGGGCAAAGGACAGGGGACACACCCTGGACAGGTCGCTAGCCCATCGCAGGGAGGAGCGTGACGGGGACGGCAGCTTGCTCAAGGGTACCTCAGAACAACCTATTGGGAAGGGGTTCGAACCTCCGATCCCCCGGCCAACGCCCTAACCACTAGGCCACCGCTGCCCTCTATAAACAAAAATAACTATAATAAGAATAACAAGAATAAACCAAAAATATTATCAATGCAACATTGGATATGATCAGGTTAAATTCTGCTTTTCAACCTTAAAACCTCAAAAGTCTTATAAGTGGACATTAGACGGAAAATTAAATAAGTTGCATTTCTACAGCATTACTCTTAAAATAAGTAAACTGGAAGGGCATATGAGCATGTACTGTGCATTTGTTTGTGTGTATGAGATGTGCTTTCAAATAGTATAAAGCAATGCAATCTAAAAAAAAAGAAGAAACAGGAATACTGGGAATACCATATTCCCAATAAGATATATTTTTTAAAAGGTTATGAGATTGAACTATGTTTATATCTCAGCTAAAGTCTCCTTTGTGTAATGTTAAATCAGAGATATTGTTTATTCATAGCACTTAATACTTTTTGATCTGAAATAAAATAATATACTACAAAAGATGAACTTAGTAAACACAACTCAAAGGACAAACGTCCCCCTACATGTATGTCCATCATTTTACGACTGGTCATAGCTTGCATTATACTATATTTCTTGGGGGGAAAAGGAACAACGTGGCTAAAAAATAAATCCCTTGATGATAAGAAAATTGTATTAAACCTTGGTGAGCATCATAGCCAAACTTTACAAACAGACAGTCATGTCAGTCATTGTCTGCCGCTTGTCCCAAGTGGGGTCGCGCTGGAGTCCATCCCAGCTCACACAGGGCAAAGGACGGGGGACACACTCTGCACAGGTCGCCAGCCCAACACAGAGAGGAGCGCGACGGAGACAGCACCTTGCTCAAGGGCACCTCAGGGCAACCTATTGGGAAGGGGTTCGAACCCCCGATCCCCCAGCCAACGCCCTAACCACTAGGCCACCGCTGCCCCAAACAGACATCTAGATTTTATTTTTCTGCTTTTGCCAAACCAACTCAGTATCCTACAGTTAGACTTGAATGTCCAAGTAAAGTTTCTTCTGCTGAAAATGATGGACATCATTCATTCATTATGTTAGTTGGGGTCTGGGTGTTGTTTATTAAATTAATAAAGAATTTGGTTAAACATTGCTGCTGCATTGTAATTTCAAACGGAAATCATTTGTTTCAGCATGTTTTTTTTAAAATCTATAAATCATTTATGCTGAAGGTATGAATGATTAGTATTTTGAGTAGTAAACAAACAGAACATACAATTAGTTCTTTTTGGCTGCCTTGGTGTCTCAGGGCCCTTCTTTTTCCTTTTCTCTCGTTCTTGTGTGATGGGTCTGCTTTAAATTCTTTCTTCTTCCTCTACTATACTGAGCAATCAGCTCTTTGGTCAAAGGTCAAAACCATGACAGCAGACATTTGTCTTCCTAATAAGCCCTGTCAGAAAGACAGACACACTTATACACACTACCACTTGCCCTGCATCCCTGAGTGTTGCTTCCCATTGTGCAATGTGAAAAGAGTAATATGGGCCACTCCAGGTGTCATTTTTAGACCAATCTCTTCATCAGCCTTGATGACCAAAGGACATGACTGACCCCTTTTAAAGTATTTGAGGAGACAAGGATGCTGAGCACAATTCTACTCCTTGTAGCAATTTTATCCGAATATTCTTCACAGGTGAGTGAAGAAGTGCTCTCTAAGGTGTTTCCACATTGGTTACTGACCCAATTACAGTGTTATTAGGCTCTAAAAGAGAAAGCCTGGGACAGCACTGACAACAGCACCACATCTGATAGAGGTTGGACAATTTAGTCCCCTTTCATTGCTTGTTCACTATTTTTTGCTAAAATGAAGCAAGTTTCAGGACACAAACAAAAAACGTCTGTATTTTTCAGTTCTTTTCATTCTGATGCTAGTTGTATTTAACATCCAAGTACTGCAGTAATAATCCTCTGATTATTCAATTTTGATTGGAAACTGGATCAGCTAATAAATCATCTTCTTCTTCTTTTGGCTGCTCCCGTTTAGTGGTCGCCACAGAGGATCAACTATCTCCATTTCTTCCAGTCCACTGCATCTTCCTGCTTCAAACCAACCACCTACATGTCCTCTCTCATGACGTCCATAAACCTCCTCTTTGGTCTTCCTCTTCTCCTCTTTCCTGGCAGCTCCATCTTCAGCATCCTCCTTCCCATATAATCCTCATCCCTCCTCTGGTCCAAACCAACGCAGCCTTAATTCTCTAACTTTGTCTCCAAGACGTCTAACCTGAGCTGCCCCTCTAATATACTCACTTCTAATCCTGTCCATCCTCGTCACACGCAACAAAAATCTCAGCATCTTTAACTCTGACACCTCCAGCTCCGCCTCCTGTCTTTTCATCAGTGCCACCATCTCCAACCCATACAACATGGCTGGTCTCACTACTGTCCTGTAAACCTTCCCTTTTACTCTATCTGGTACCCGTCTGTCACAAATCACTCCAGCCACTCTTCTCCACCCATTCCAACCTGCCTGCACTTTTTTCTTCACCTCTCTTCCACACTGGCCATTACACTGAGCTATTAATCTCAAGTATTTAAACTCCTCCACCTTTGTCACCTCTACTCCCTGCATCCTAACCACTCCACTTTCCGCCCTTTCATTCACACTCATGTATTCTCTCTTTGTCCTACTCACTTTCATTCCTCTCCTCTCAAGAGCATATCACCATCTCTCCAGGATCTCCTCAAGCTGCTTCCTACTCTCAGATCACAATATCATCAGCAAACATCATCGTCCACGGAGACTCCTGTCTAACCTCGTCCATCAACCTGTCCATTACTATTGCAAACAAGAATGGGCTCAGTGCTGATCCATGATGTAATCCAATCAGCTAGTAAATCATATTACAGAAAATTGTCCAACCAGCATTCTGTATAGATGGTATATTTAAGTAGGTACAATCTAACAAGCTTTACCATGAACATTGTACATGAATGCTTTGTGGACCAAATTAACATTTTTAAGATGTACTACAAATTCCTAAAATTTTGGATTTAAAGGATCTACCAC
The DNA here is from genome assembly GCA_017165825.1 of Hepsetus odoe. Classification (NCBI taxonomy): domain Eukaryota; kingdom Metazoa; phylum Chordata; class Actinopteri; order Characiformes; family Hepsetidae; genus Hepsetus; species Hepsetus odoe. The sequence continues at coordinate 20,380 of JABMDN010000084.1, forward strand.
TTACATCTTAATGCCAGATACTACAGTAAGAGATGTCTCTCATTTACTCATATCTCAGTTTTGAAAATTATGGCCCAGATGGAGTTGATGGATTGACAATAATGTTAGTCAAGTCTCAAAGCTGAGGTGAGCAGTTGATAAAGAAGAGACCTTGCTATCACTGGTATTCGGTATATGTCCACAAATAGTATATTTTATCTCAAACCCATGTTAAATGGAACTTTATCACTGCAGAGGACACTGATTCACTGCTCCATATACTGAGGACTTCATATCCTTCTAGCCCTTAATTGGCATGGAGCATTTTCCAAGCTTTTCTTTCAAGATCATACAGGTGAATATTTGTCATTAAAAACCATTGCAAGTAATATACACCTTAAAGTAGCTGAATGAATGTAACGGTGGTAGCGGGGTCGTGTTCTGGGCGTCAGTGCTGAGCTGAGAGGTCATTACAGAACGTAAAGCTTTAACAACATAACTGTGCACAGAAACTCAAAACACAGATAAACTTCCATGACATGTACAGATTAACAAAGGCCGATGCGCTGCTCTCGCTTAATGGGGCTTTTAAAGCCAACCCCAAATGAAGCACACCTGTCAGCCCAACGCCAAACAGGTGTGCTCTTCCAAGAGCTGAGCAGAGCGCCAGTGTGTGACAATTAATTAATTATGAGGTGTGACTGGATACACTTGTGATGGGACTTAGACTTAAGAAGTACTGTAATACAGGTAATTCCGTTATTCAATATAGCATGGAATGAAAAGGGTTGAATTCTTGAAAGGTCAACTGAAAAATTGTTCCGAATTTTTGCCCATCATGTCTAAGGGGACATAGTGAACTCTCCCATTTGTTAGGACTCCCCCAAATCAAATTATCCACCAACATATGAAATGATAGAGGAATCATTTATGTTTTGATCACAATAAGGGAAGGGAACCTCTAAAAGAAATTTTCTCAGTAAAAGGAAAACAGCAATTTTTGGTTTGTTATGGAGACTCAGACAGCATCAATATGATTGCAGAATATGTGACATCACGAAACTGTCTGAACTCTGCCAACCGTGTTTAATCCACTGTTAATAATTCAGCGCTTCTGACACTGTCGTATGATTCATCTTCCAGTTTAATATGTTGGCTCTCAAAGACAAATGCTGTGTTAGTCTTCAGCCTATGGCTTGAGGGCTGCTTTTCAGGGCCTGTACTTGGCCTGTTGTCCTGTCTACATGTAAATCTTCTTCATAGAATTGAGCCATATAGTAATTTAATGAAAGACTAACCATACGAGTCCTGAAGCCCCTAAAGATGCAGAAAATAATTATACTGTTGTGCTTTTCTTCCTTTTACTGTTGTTTTAAGCTACATTAAAAAAAAAAACACTGAGGACAATTTCTACTTATTTGATTTTAACATGTCGGGGCAGCGGTGGCCTAGTGGTTAGGGTGTTGGCCACATGATCGGCGGATCGGGGGTTCGAACCCCTTCCCAATAGGTTGCCCTGAGGTACCCTTGAGCGAGGTGCCGTCCCCGTCCTGCTCCTCCCTGCGATGGGCTGGCGACCTGTCCAGGGTGCGTCCCCCGTCCTCGCCCTGTGTGTGCTGGGTTGGACACCAGCGCGACCCCGTTTGGGATAAGTGGCGGATAATGGATGATTTTAACATACTACAAAAAAATCTAATCTTATATACTTTTTGTTTAGTCCATTAGCATGTATAAAAAGGTCTAGAAGTGCACTCTTTATAGAGCTGAGGATCACTCAGAATATCAACAAAACAAAACATTTGACCAGGAGTGCCACAAAATTTGTTTTACAGAAACTGAATTCTATGACAACATTGTATGACTCATTTTGCATCTGAAGGTTAAATCTGCCCCTTTAGATGAGCTGATGTTAAAGCTATTCAGTGTCACATTAGATGTCAACTTGTAGACTTTTATGAAACATTTATGAAGTGATGACATGTGCAGAAACATCAGAATCGATTTTTACACAGAAAGCAACAAACTGTTGTGTTTGGCTGAGAGATATGTTAACCATTTTTTAAACTATCAATTGCATTTGAGTATAATATAACAGGATTAATACGTCTCGGCTTCTAAGACATCAGGTGAATTACCCTGGTGTGTAGAAAGATGCTGATAATAAACACTGTATATGAGGCAGCCATAGCAATAAATGGAATTTAGAAAGATAAAAATTACATTTTGACTAAGAAGAAGAAGAAGAAGGAACTAAGAAGAACTAAGAAGAAGAAGGAGAGAAAGAGATAGAAAGAGAGACAGGGAGACAGAGAGAGAGAGAGAGAGAGAGAGAGAGAGAGAGAGAGAGAGAGTGAGAGAGAGAGTGAGAGAGAGAGAGAGATACTTTCTAGCTTTGAACGATATTTCATCCTCTCTGGGTCTTTAATCCCCATGCCTCTCTCATACTTCTTTGCTGCTGTAACACCCAGAAGAGCCCTGGCAATCTACACACACACACACACACACACACACACACACACACACACACATGCATATCTTCAGCAGAGCTGGTGTGTGTGTGTGTGTGTGTGCAGCAGACAGTAAGTGCAGGACTGATTAAATGTCTGGATCAAATGCATCCTCCCATTTTCTTTCCCTAGAATGAAGCATGCTCGCTCTTCTTTATCTCTCTCTCTCTCTCTCTCTCTCTCTCTCAGCTCAGTTTCTTCTCTCAGTTTATCTGGCATTTAATTAAGCCTCTTGCTGAAATTCTGCTCATTAAGTGTGGCTTATTCATCAAAATGAAACGCCTCCTAAAGATGTTTAATGATTCAAGTTAACCTGTTTCAGTCTCAACCTTTAATAAAGTGTGCAATCATGTGTGAGTTTGTGTTCATGCATGAATGCATTCATTCAGCTGCTGAGAACTTTATATGAAGTGAAGCTAATCATTAGGTCCATCAAACACAAACTGCTTCCAACCATGAACATTGAACCCTGAGCAGATACCCTACTAAGCAGGTAAAATCGAACCCTGCTTAGTATAGAAGATGGTGGTGAGAGATTCTGGGCCATAGTCCCCAACAACTAGTCCACCGCTGCCCCAAAGAAAGTGAAAGTGACTATTCTTGTCATTGCGAGGTCACAGCACAGCACACAGTGATCCACAAGGAAATTGGACCTCTGCATTTAACCCATGCACACAAACAAAGTGCAGCAAGGGGCAGCTATGAAAGCGCCCAGGAAGCAGTGACAGGTACGGTACCTTGCTCAAGGGTACCTCAGGTAAGGGTTTAAACCCACAATCTTCCGATCCTGTGGCCAAATCCCTAACCACTAGGCCACCGCTGCAAGAAGTGGAGGAAAAGAAGTGTGTGGTGTATGTCAGAATTGGGATTCAAACCCACACTATCAGGAAGACTACGACTTGAATAGCCCTAAAGACCACTCAGCCATCCAGATGTCATTCGTTATTTCATTATGTGATTGACTGGACTCCTAAACCTTTGATTTGAGGAACGTTGTGTAACTTAAGAAACTTTGATTAAATTTGGGTACTTTTCTGCACCACAGTTCTTTTCCATCTAATGCTTATTTTCAAAACAGCAAATGTACTCTAGTTTGTGAGATTAATGGTCTGAATTTCCATGTAGTTTGATCTAAATTATCATGATGGCACAGTGAACAGTGTGGCATAAAAATAAATCAATTTAACTCCTCTGCAAGCATAAAAAAAAAATTCTCCTTACTCTTAACTCCCTCCGGTCATTATTAGGACTCTATACAGTACATGTCAAATTCTTCAAGACTGTTTTAAGTAATGCCGAAAGGATGTTTTGCCTACATGTCAGAAGGCATCCAATAGGTGCATGGGAGGATAGCGTTACTGCAAATTACTGTTCTGCCACAAAGGTTCTGTGCTATACAAATGCGGTACCTATAGTTACATATGTGAAATGACGGCCTTAGCTGGGTTTAAAATCAGTAGCTTTAGGTTAATGGCTAGGGCTAGAGGCAGACAGAGGGAAATTAATCAAATTCTCCAATAGGTTTCATTTAACGCCATCCTTTCTTTTTCTTTTCTTTTTTTTCACACTAAAAGTCCTTGCCAGTGACTTTAATTTCAGTGTTGAATAGTACTCTGGTATCAGCAAAGTCACTTGCTGTATTTCCTTTCAGCAAAAAGAGGCCCATTTATAGAAGAAAATTCATTTCTAGCTCCTCATCATCAGTGCGGCTAGGATTTTTGGAGGGTCTTACGTGTTAATAAGGACTGTGCCACTATTATTCTTTAGGAATCACCCTTAGTGTTGCTAATGGCGGAGATGATTGTGTTTTACAAATCGTACAGGTAGGACTAACAACCCCATACATGTCATGCACATTAAGGTCCAATCAGTTGGCACCTTTTTTTAGCTTCTGCTTTCAGTCCTACACAAATTGCATGGCTAATCTGCTCAGTCAAAAGCTCCAAGCTGTATATTGGTGATGTACCCTGTAACTGCACCAAGTTGCACAAAACAGAAAAGAGGAGAATTTTTTGCAAGTAACATCCAGGTTAAATGAAGGTTAACACTACACTGTTTATTTGCCTATGAACTGGTTTGTTAGATTCAAACTCAAATCAAATAGCTTTATTTGGAAATGGCAGAGAAGACATTAGCACTAACCTCTTTACTTAAATGAATCGATATACATGGCATAGTTCATGTGAAGGCTAAATAATACAGTGTATTGTTAATGAACCATTAACCCAGCCACTAGGGATGCACAAGCCAGTGTATTTCTTCGTGCAGGTCCCAAGCCCGGGTAAATGGGGAGGGTTACGTCAGGAAGGGCATCCGGTGTAAAACTTTGCCAAATCAATATGCGGACAACGATACAGAATTCCATACCGGATCGGTCGAGGCCCGGGTTAACAACGACCGCCATCAGTGCTGTTAGCCTACAGGGTGCTGGTGGAAATTGGACTACTGTTGGCCAAAGAAGAAGAAGAAGAGGAGGAAGGCATGTCCAGAGGGAGCAGGAGAGAAAGAAGGAGAGGAGAGTGGAAGTGAGGGTAGGGACTTTGAATGTTGGCAGCATGACTGGTAAAGGTAGAGAATTAGCTGATATGATGGAGAGAAGGAAGGTTGACATTTTGTGTGTGCAAGAGACTAGATGGAAGGGTAGTAAGGCCAGGTGTATTGGAGGGGGGTTTAAACTGTTCTACCATGGTGTGGATAGAAGGAGGAATGGAGTAGGTGTTATCCTGAAGGAAGAGTATGTGGAGAGTGTTTTGGAAGTGAAGAGGGTGTCAGGGAGGGTGATGAGTTTGAAGCTGGAAGTTGAAGGTGTGATAATGAATGTTGTTAGTGCTTATGCTCCACAAGTTGGTTGTAAGATGAAAGAGAAGCAAAGATTCTGGAGTGAGTTAGATGAAGTGATAGAGAGTGTACCCAGGGGAGAGAGAGTGATGATTGGTGCAGATTTTAATGGTCATGTTGGTGAAGGGAACAGAGGTGATGAGGAGGTGATGGGTAGGCATGGTGTCAAGGAGAGGAATGCTGAAGGTCAGATGGTTGTTGATTTTGCAAAAAGGATGGAAATGGCTGTAGTTAATACTTATTTTAAGAAGAGGGAGGAGCACAGGGTGACGTATAAGAGTGGAGGAAGATGCTCACAGGTGGATTATATTCTTTGCAGGAGGGTCAGTTTGAAAGAGATCAGAGACTGCAAAGTAGTGACAGGGGAGAGTGTAGCTAAACAGCATAGGATGGTGGTCTGTAGGATGACCTTGGAGGTCAAGAAGAGGAGGAAAGTGAGGGCAGAGTCGAGGATCAAGTGGTGGAAGCTGAAGGAGGAGGACTGCAAGGTGGAATTCAGGCAGGAGTTAACACGGGCACTGGGAGGTGTCGAAGAGCTACCGGATTGCTGGGAAACTACTGCAGAAGTGATAAGGCAGACGGCTAGAAATGTACTTGGTGTGACATCCGGAAGGAAGAAAGAGGATAAGGAGACCTGGTGGTGGAACCAAGAAGTCCAGGAGTGTATTCAAAAGAAGAGAGAGGCAAAGAAGACATGGGACATACAGAGAGATGAAGGAAGTAGACAGGTGTACAAGGAGATGAACCGCAGGGCGAAGAAAGCAGTGGTGAAGGCCAAAGATAAGGTGTTTGGTGAATTGTATGAGAGGTTAGACAGTAAAGAGGGAGAAAAGGACCTTTACCGATTGGCTAGACAGAGAGACAGATCTGGGAAAGATGTGCTACAGGTCAGGACGATTAAAGATAGAAATGGTAACGTACTCACAGGTGAACAGAACGTGTTGAGCAGATGGAAGGAATACTTTGAGGAGCTGATGAATGAAGAAAATGTGAGAGAGAGAAGACTGGATGAAGTGAGAAGAGTTCACCAGGAAGTGCAGCAAATAAACAAGATGGAAGTAAGGGCAGCGATGAAGAGGATGAAGAATGGAAAGGCTGTTGGACCGGATGACATACCAGTGGAAGCATGGAGATGTTTAGGGGAGATGGCAGTTGAGTTTCTGACCAGATTGTTTAACACAATCTTGGCAAGTGAGAAGATGCCTGAGGAGTGGAGACGAAGTGTACTGGTACCGATCTTCAAGAATAAGGGTGATGCACAGAGCTGTAGTAACTATAGAGGGATAAAGTTGATCAGCCACACCTTGAAGTTATGGGAAAGAGTAGTGGAAGCTAGGTTAAGAAAAGAGGTGAGGATCAGTGAACAGCAGTATGGTTTTATGCCAAGAAAGAGCACCACAGATGCAATGTTTGCTCTGAGGGTGTTGATGGAGAAGTACAGAGAAGGTCAGAAGGAGCTGCATTGTGCCTTTGTGGATTTGGAGAAAGCATATGACAGGGTGCCTAGAGAGGAGTTGTGGTTTTGTATGAGGAAGTCTGGTGTTACAGAGAAGTATGTGAGAGTAGTTCAGGATATGTATGAGGGCAGTGTAACAGTGGTGAGATCTGCAGTGGGAGTGACGGATGCATTTAAAGTAGAGGTTGGATTACATCAAGGATCAGCACTGAGCCCGTTCTTGTTTGCAGTAGTAATGGACAGGTTGACGGACGAGGTTAGACAGGAGTCTCCGTGGACGATGATGTTTGCTGATGATATTGTGATCTGTAGTGAGAGTAGGGAGCAGCTTGAGGAGAACCTGGAGAGATGGAGATATGCTCTTGAGAGGAGAGGAATGAAAGTGAGTAGGGCAAAGACAGAATACATGAGTGTGAATGAAAGGGAGGAAAGTGGAGTGGTTAGGATGCAGGGAGTGGAGGTAACAAAGGTGGAGGAGTTTAAATACTTGGGATCAACAGTTCAGTGTAACGGCGAGTGTGGAAGAGAGGTGAAGAAGAGAGTGCAGGCTGGTTGGAATGGGTGGAGAAGAGTGGCTGGAGTGATTTGTGACAGACGCGTACCAGCTAGAGTAAAAGGGAAGGTTTACAGGACAGTAGTGAGACCAGCTATGTTGTATGGGTTGGAGACGGTGGCACTGACGAAAAGGCAGGAGGCGGAGCTGGAGGTGTCAGAGTTAAAGATGCTGAGATTTTCGTTGGGTGTGACGAGGTTGGACAGGATTAGAAATGAGTATATTAGAGGGACAGCTCAGGTTAGACGTCTTGGAGACAAAGTTAGAGAAGCAAGGTTGCGTTGGTTTGGACATGTGCAGAGGAGAGACGATGATTATATTGGAAGGAGGATGTTGAGGATGGAGCTGCCAGGAAAGAGGAGAAGAGGAAGACCAAAGAGGAGGTTTATGGACGTGGTGAGAGAGGACATGCAGGTGGTCGGGTTGAAGCAGGAAGATGCAAAAGACAGGAAGAAATGGAGACAGTTGATCCGCTGTGGCGACCCCTAAACGGGAACAGCCGAAAGAAAAAGAAGATTGTTAATGAACCATTATAGTGATATTGTCCTTTGTAGTATTAATATTGGAGAAGGCTGCAGTATCTAGATGAGTGCTGAGCACAGTGGAATAAGATTCATTTCCACTTCATTTATTTCTTTCTTTTTAATGGGGGTTGGGGCACTGCACACACCACCTGATCCATAATATAAGTTTTCAATCTATTACACTTTGTGCACAATTATTCGGCAAGTGAGTGTTTTGAGGATTAATTTTAATATGGAAGATGTCCAGTGCTTTAAGTCAATCCAGAATGTTTCAATTACCTGAAACCCTGAAACGCTGAGACCTGAATGTTTTATAAAAGAACCGTGAGTGTGAACATCTTCAGGGGAATACACGTGTGTGCACAATCATTAGGCAAATATTAGTGTGCAGAATTATCACTCAACTAAATGAAAAAAGAAACTTTTCCAATCTCACTTGTTTATTTTAATCTTTTAAAGTGAGAAACAGTCATAAGTCTTCCATTCATGGACTCTGTCAATTTGTTAACGATCAACTTTTCATGCAGCACAGCATCCCAGACACTGTTCAGAGAGGTGGACTGTTTTCCTTCCCCATAAATCTCCTGTTTATGAAGGGCCCCAAGTGCTCAGTAGGGTTTAGGTCAGGTGAGGAAGGGGGGCATGTCATTATTATTTCATCTTCAAGGCCTTTACTGGCCACGCAGTGGAGAACTTCCATGCGTGCGATGGCGCATCGTCCTGCATAAAAATCATGGTCTTCTTGATGCAGACTTTTTCCTGAACACTGCTTGAAGAAATTGTCTTCTAAAAACTGACCGTAGGTTTGGGAGTTGATTTTGAGTCCAACTTCAACCTGAAGAAGTCCAACTAGCTCATCTTTAATAATACCAGCCCATACCAGTACCCCCTCCCCCTCGCTGGCATCACTCATTACACAAATACACATTACCTAATACGCTTTAATCCAATTAGTATTCAAGCTTCTACAGCTTCCAAAGATAATGATAAAATAATGATATGGTCAAAATAATCACCTAATTATTGTGCACACAGTGTGTTAGCATTAAGGATGTCAGTCAGTCAGTCATTTTCTGATGCTTGTCTCAAACAGGGTCGCAGGGGAGTGCTGGAGTCCAACCCAGCGCACACAGGGAGAAGGGACACACTGGACAGGTCGCCAGCCCATCGCAGGGAGGAGCGAGACAGGGACAGCACCTTGCTCAAGGGTACCTCGGGGCAACCTATTGGGAAGGGGTTCAAACCCCTGATACTCTGGCCAATGCCCTAACCACTAGGCCACCACTGCCCACAGCATTAAGGATGTGTTACACAGAAATATTTTCTTAAATGCCTATTAATTATGTAAAAACCAGTACAAAGTACATACATCCTTTTAAATAAACGTGCTGAAAAAATGTTTGGCACCACAAAAATGAACCAATAAACTATTGAAAGGCAAGGTGTGCCAACACTCTACAGCATCATTGCATCATTTATTGTATGTTCTAAAAATGTATATGAATGCTTTTATGCAAGGCTTTTAAGTCACTGAGTAAGTGCACTAAGAGCTTTGAAGGGTCTTACTGAAACAGCTACTTAGACTCACATGTTGGTTTTGATTAAAAAAATATATTTTTTTCTTCATTACCAATTGCACATAATGGCAGTATCTTACTAACTAATAATACATTTACTAATTTAATTTCACTGTGAAACAGACAGATAGATTTGTATAGTAGAAAAAAAGGTCTGCTACCATAAAGGAGCATGAAAGTAGCTCGCTGTATATAGACTGTATTTCTCAAAAGGCTTCTGTAACTAGGAATATGACCATTAATATAGATTTAAAGTATAAGACATGTGAAGACGTGCCATATGAAAATATGTTTAATTAGTTGAAACAGAACAGCCAAAGGTAATCATGCAAATGTATTAAAAATACTCAAAGATTTAAAGTTTTGATTTCAACAAATTAAAGGTATGTGATCTATAACTTAGAGCCCCATGTCTCAGCAAACAAAGATGATTTAATTTAGGAAAAGTACTCTTTCAATCAGGACATCGATCTCAAAACCTCAGTAATTTTTAATAGCTAATACAGCAGGAACAGCAGCAGCACCGCACCCCACAATCAGCACCATCAATGTTGCCTCTCTTTTTTTCAAGCCCTGGCTACAGCCCTGCATTGAATCATTAACATATTAAATATTCAAGTTCAATTTCATCATAATCCCAGAGGGCAATTTTTGTTGCAGTAGGAACAAATACAATTGACTTTGACAAAAAACATTACAATACAAAATGTTCCAATGAAAAATCTAATAGATGAAGGAATAAAAGACTATTTGCATATGTCTTCATTATGTCTTCATCATGGGCATTTGGAAAGGCAGGAACAGGAAAACAAACTTGATCCTTATACCTTTATGCCCATGACTGAGTATGGACGTATCCGTCATAATCCTATTATCTTGCTAGTTTGGTCAATGATATGTTAATGACGTTTATTTGTGTCTAATGTCCTACTGCTAAAAAAATAGACACATTAAAAGAAAAAGGTCTGGGGTGAATGAAAGGGAGTACAGCAGAATGGTAGAGTGCATAGAGTAGATGTGTTTAAACACTTGGGCTAAACCGCTCAGAGTAGCAAGGAGTAGGAAAAGTGAAGGAGCTGAAAATGGCAGAGCTAGAGATGCAAAGGTTTGCATTAGACAGGGACATCATTAGGATGGAGTGTATTAAAGGGGTGCAGTACGATGTGGGTTGAGCTGTCGCCAAACAGCGAGAAAGTTCTGGGTTCAATTCACAGGCAGGGTGTTCCAGGTCCTTCCTGTGTGGAGTTTGCATGTTCTGCCCATGTCTGCATGCTTTTCCCACAGGAGCTCTGATTTCCTCCAAAGACCTGCACAACAGGTGGGTCAGAGATGCTGAATTTACCCCTAGGTTTGAGTGTGTTTGTCTGTGTGTCTGCCCTGCAATGGAGCCAGCAAATCCAGATGTGTTGGATTGGGATTAGGAGAATATTGGGAGAAGAATTTTGAAGATGGAGCTGAAATTCAAGAGGAAAACAGAAAAGACAAAGAAGGGCGTGGTGTGAAAAGACATGCATGTGGTATGAAAAAGGAATATGCAGAGGACATAAAGAAATGGAGACATATGATCTGCTGTGATGACCCCTAATGGGTACAGCCAAGAAGAAGATTAAAGATTTTTATATATTAAAAGATTAAGGCTTCCTTGAGCAAATCCAATTTTGTGCCCCTTTGTGCGCCAAAACATCAAAGTAGCTTCAAATGACAATTTGTTGTCAATAATTGTGCCAAAGTTGTTATATTAAGCGTTCTCCACTTCCTAGCCTATAAAATGGCCTTTCTGTCTAAAAACGTTGTAGGCTTTTAATTCCATGACTGTATAATGATATTATTTCACCTTTGGACAAAGTTATCTTGTCTATAAGCAGAATATTGATGATAAAAGTAACATCTGCTAATTTTCAAAAGGCTTCTGTTCACATATACTGTGACAATCATCTGTGTTCAAAATATGCAACAGAGCTGTGAGGAAATGACCCTGTTGTGATCCTAATTACTAACAATTAAAATTAGAAACTAATTTAATGAAATATAACTTTTTGCAGATTCCAGTCCGTGCTGCATATGAGCTGTTTGCATCTGGTGGTATGGCCTCTGAAAGTCTTTTTTGAACAGTTTTTCACTTAGGTTCGCTTAAAATCACTTAAGAAAAACTTGATACAATACAAAAGATTCAATGTATTTTGTAATTTCACATATCTACATGTGAATACTAGAGAATAAAGTTTGATGAAAATGATCTCTCATCTTGCTTCCCAACTGTATTCTGTAACAAAAATGTGTTCAGTGCATAGTGAATACTTTCTGAGGGCACTATATATAGTTCCCAGTCACATGAAAGTGTCAAACTAAAAGACATCTGTGTGCTTGATGACACTATTGCCAAGCTTCTTAAAGCAACTTCTGATGCAATAGTAGAAAATGGTGAAATTGGTGGGAAAACAACATATTTTTTTGAACCATGCTCATCTCGCTCAGATTCTCATTCCTGGGATACACCAAGCCGAAAGTCATCTGTCAGACAGCATCAGGCCTTTGGTGAGCATTAGTGACAGACCAGTTATACATGTGTGTACTGATCCATTAGCAGCAGTCAGACCTCTTCAGCGTCTTTTTGGCTGGTTGAGCTTTTTGTATTGGTGCTGCCTTTCGATCGTGATAGAGATCAAAGGAGGAGAGAGAGAATAAAGCAAAAGAGAGCAATGACATGCTAAGGATGCTAACATAATTTACATATACCTTTAAATTTAAAAAAAGTTAATATTATACTATTAAACAATATATTATACTAGAAAACTATTGGCAGCTAAAAATAAAACAATTATAACGAATATCAAAAATAAATCCAGATGTTTGAGAGCTCTTGAGGTGCTCTGAGAATGCACTAACCTAAAATAAAATAAGAGACATACTTTCCTGGGTTTTTTATTTTATTTTGGGGCTACGGGATTTGAACCTGCAACCTCTTGGTACAGGTCTGTAGGCAAGCATCCTACCACTAGATCACCAGCACCCCAGCAGCAGCTCCATGTTAGACATCAGCTGCAGTCACTGTTGTGAATTTTAGAGTGAACTTTTACACCAGGCGATAATGTGAATGGGAAAAAGGTGACAGAATCAGAGAAATTTGGCACTAGCTCTGCAGCACTGAAGGGAAATTTTCCTGGATCAGTCAAATTCAAGTTGAAGGGTCTGAAGAGAGAATGTTTTGTTTCTAAGCAACAAAGAAACCAATACTGAAAACCCAGAGGATATTATTTTAGGTTTTACCGGAGCAGTCCACCACCCTCACATGGAGGATAATTTGTAAGATTTGAATAAAATAGATTGGAGAGAGCAGTGTTAGCTTACTGAGTTCTGATGAGATTTTAACACTTCGATTCTCGATCACTGGAGAGAATAAAGTTCCAGAACCACAGGGGTGGAAAATAAGTAATAAGTGAATGACATTTTGTTTTTAGGTTCTAATTTCCTACAGCAACTTTGATCTTTCTTGCTCACGCTCTCCTGACAAACAATTACAACTGGATTTTTTTCTTTACTCCCATGAGGTAAACAAAGAAAAGAGAAGACTATGGAAACAGTGTGCGTGTGTGTTTGTGTGTGTGTGTGTGTGTGTGTGTGTGTGTGAGACATATGTGTTTGCAGTAGATATAAACATTGTTTTACCAATTAAATTAATTCTCAATTAAATTAGTAGCATTAAGAAAGAGAAAATGCATTAATGTTGAAATCACATCAGAATCTTTAGTGATAATTAAATAAAAGCCTGTAGTTTGTATGCCTGAAGTATAGTGTGTACATGTATGTGTGTGTTTGTGTGTGTGTGTGTGTGTGGGAGAGAGAGAGAGAGAGAGAGAGAGAGAGAGAGAGAGAGAGAGAGAGAGAGAGAGAGAGAGAGAGAGAGAGAGAGACTGAATGTGAGTAAGTGATTTATAAATTTCCGATCACCAATATGACCTAATCACAAATTGCTCTTCTCAGCAGGTAGTGAGTCATAATTCACACAACACATTCACACACGCATACAATACACATGAACACATCATTCAATACAGTTTAATTGATGAATTCTTTCTTACAGAATAGTTTATACAAAATAGCTTTAAGAGTAAAGGTTAAGGTAAAGATGTTTTAAAGAATGGCATAAACAATTGCAGTACTCCAGCTGAAAAAATGCTATATTACAAATAGTATATTACCTGTATGTACTTTATAATATTATTAAAATCTTGTTTTGCTTACATCTATTTGGGCCTTTAGACTATAAGAGGTTAAGTGATTTTATGCCCAATAATGTAAAACTCTGCCAACGAAAACATGGTTAAAGTACAGTGTCTTTAGGAAGAACTCTTGTCCTTGATATACATCCACCCATCATATTTCCCTTTAACTGGTGCCCTGCAGAGCAGAAAAGCATCAGATCCTGCACTTTGCAAGAATAATTTGTAAGAGAGACCATCCACACCGGATCAGAGGTCTGCCTTGAGGTCAGCAGCAAATCAAATCTAATAAGATTTTCATTTTACACACATTTAGAGTTTGACCAAACACCACGCAGAGCTGCTCATAATGACCCATGCGGACAGGCTCTGTGAGCTGTTGTTTGGGATTCAAAGGGATTTTTTGTTTTTCATTTTGACTACAGCATTTGTCCATGCTGGTCTTAACACCAATCCTTTTCAAACTTCTCTCATAACAATACATTACTACTATAATGCCCACAGTAGTTCCTTCACACAAACAGCAGCACAGATGGACAGTTATTTTACAATTTTACTCTGACGTCAATTATACTTTATTGATATACACTACACACCTGTCGTACAACATTTTATAAGAATGTAAAGTTGAGCAGACGATATAAACTATCACCATCTACAAACTGTAGAACAATTTCACATTCATTTATTCATTAGAATAATGTGCCTTAATGTAAAAAAAAAACTGTAATACATTTTTTACACCAAAGGTATAATGAATGTCATTAGTGCATATGCCCTGCAAGTAGATTGTAAGATGGAGGAGAAAGAAGAATTCTGGAGTGAGTTAGATGAAGTGATAGTGAGCATACTCAGGGGAGAGAGAGTGATGATTGATACAGACTTTAATAGGTATGTTGGTGAAGGGAACAGAGGTGATGAGGAGGTGATGGGTGGGTATAGTCTCAAGGAGAGGAATGCGGAAGGTCTGATGATAGTGGATTTTGCTAGAAAGTAAATGTATGAAGAATATATATTTCAAAGGCAGGATTACATCAGCAGCATAGGATGGTGGTTTGCTGGATGACCTTGGACATCAAGAAGAGGAGAAAGGTAATGGCAGAGTGAAAGATCAAATGGTGGAAGTTGGACAAGGAAAATTTGAAGGTGGAATTCAGTGGAGTTAAGATGGGCACTGGTAGGAAGTGAAAAGTTATCAAATTGCTGGGTAAGTACTGCAGAAGTGATAAGGGACACGGCAAGAATAGTTACTTGGTATGACATCTGGGAAGAAGAAAGAGGATAAGGAAACCACAGAGTACCACAGATGCAATGTTAGCTCTGAGGATGTTGATGGATACGTATAGAAAAGGTCAAAAGGAACTGCATTAGACAGGTTGCAGACAAGATCAGACAGTCCCCGTTGACTGTGATGTCTAGAAATGTGATCTGAAGTGAGAAAACCTGGAATGATGGAGAGAGGTGAGGATCGAAAGTCAATTGGACAGAGACAGTATATATGAATGTGAATGAAAGGGGGGAACCGTAGAATGTTTAGGATGCAAGGGAGTAGAGGTGACAAAGGTGGAGGAGTTTAAATACTGGTGATAAAACAGTTCAGAGTACGGGAGCGTAGAAGACAGGTAACAGAGGTTGCAGGCAGCTTTCTGAATGAGTGAGAGAGTGCAGGATTGATCTGTGGACAGACGGCAAGATTGAAAGGTGTGTGTGTTTCACAGGATGGTAGTGAATTTGCAAAGCTGCAGCAATGCAGGAGGAGGGACATGTACATAGTAGGGAAAGAGGAAGATGTGGGAGGACTAGAAGAAAGAGGAGACAAATGATCCACTCTAGTGACCCCTAATGGGAGCAGCCAAAAGAAAAAGAAAAAGACTGGAACTAAAAAAAAAAAGAAGGGAAAGTGACAACCCTTGTCACTGCGAGGTCACACACAGCACACTCCAGTGAAATTCACAACAAAATTGAACCCTCTGCATTTAACCCATGCAAAACACTGTGCAGCAGTGGGCAGCTATTGAAAGTGCCCAGGGAGCAGTGGATAGGGAAAGCACCTCCTTGCTCAAGGGTACCCCAGAGTTAACTCATTTGCAGGAATTGAACCCACAATCTTGCGATGCAGGGGCAACTCCCTAACCACTAGGCCACCGCTGCCCAACTAAAAACTAATTTAGCAATGCTAGCTTAGTGACACTGATTAGCACTTTACATATTTAATTTTGAACACTTGAATAGGTTTGAGAAGCTAAAAACAGAATCAGGCATCCCCATCTCTAAACGCAGTAATATCCTATCCCATTTGGTCTAACACAGGCTTCTAAAGGTATTAGTGTGTCATACAGGGTAAGGAACCATATGATCAAGTGTATTTAACAAAGCTTAATTAATGTTTTAGGCAGGCCACACAGCACTAAACTGACAAAGCAAAAGCTACATTAGCCTTGTAGCTCCAGTGGCAAAGAAAGGAAGCAAATTTTGATTTTGACACCCAACAAAGCTTGTAAATTTGGGCTGATAAGAGCATAACACAAATTAGATTTTTGGCTGACCAGTGATGAACTCATTGCTTCCCAAGTGGTCACTGGTCACTTATTTAACATAAATCAACAGACACAGCATGTCTCAAGCAAATAAAAAAGAAGAGAGAATAGGGTATTACAAAGATCAATAAGTCCTTTTAATTTGGTCATTAAAATCACATGTCAAAGCAAGGAGCTTGGTTAATATTTATTACAGTTAATGTACAAAAATAAGAGGAACCAACCAAATTAAGCTGTCAACTGATGAGGCCTTTCTCTGCAGACTTTTTGATTGGATGTTAGCAGCTCTGAGAATACAAAAAGCCAAACAAGAATTGCAATTTAAAGAGAAGTGTGTTAATTTGACACTTCGTACTTCCATCACAGTAACTGCGTTGCTTGAATGTGTGCAAGAGTAATTTACATTGATGTGATCAAAGGGAGTTGAGCCTTGCAGCAAGAATTGTCCAATTAACGCTTTTTTATATTTGAAAGAGGGGGCTTAAAGACTTAATGGGGGCATTTTTTTGTTCTCCAATGTATAATGTATGCAGACCACTCTGACAGCAATGGGGGTAGAGAGAGAGAGAGAGAGAGAGATAGAGAGAGAGAGGAGTATGGTGGTTAGGAGGTTTTACGCTGATTTATGTTTTTCAGGTCCCCAATGTATATTACCCACCAGCCTCTTCTCTCTCTCTCTCTCTCTCTGGCCACATTGCCTGCAATTTGCAGAAGACTAGATTGTAAAATAGAATAGGCCCTTGAATAACTGCTGCATCTCTGTTGTAAATAGGAGCCAATAATTCAGAACTAAATCTCGTTCCTGTCATCTTAAGTGGCTTGCATCGTTTTCACAGATGTTTCATGGCTCACGAACAATCAGGAACAACTCAGACAGGTCTGAATTATATCTAACTGTGTGTGCTTATATTTAAGTTTTTTTTTTGTCATTTAATGTAGCATTCAGTAAATTCCTCATAGGAACACTGTTTACCACCCTGTCCGGAATTCCTGCTGACATAGCTGTGAAAAGTATACGCTCAAAATTCAAGTATTTGTAACATCAGGCTTGAATGAGAAATGCAGAGTGTGTTAAAAAACGACATGCAAAAGATTTTAAAAGTTATTTTTGTTTGTTTTTGTAAAGTTAAAAAATACATGTGACACATCTCTAAATATAACTATTGTTTAAATGAAATTACTTTATTGAATACTAAACTAAATCACTTCATATAAATGACTAAATTACTCACTGGGCCTATCACAAACAGCTTTTACATTTTGGAAAGGAACAAAGAAATTACAACGTATATAACTATATTTCTCTCTCTCTCTTTCTATGCGTGTGTTTTTATAATGCATTCTTCCAATCTGGTGAATGATTGGACGATTAGTGATGAGGATCCATCACACACCTGCAGAGTACTGCTGCAAAAGCCACAGTGGGCACATAATTCGTCTAGTGTCAGTGAGTTAGAGCTTTCACTGACATGGCACATTGAGAAACGGGAGAAAAATCCCTCTGGCAATAAATGAGGGAGAGAACACATACAGTTTCAGTTTAAATGATAAATGAGGCATGAAAAATAACAAAAATCTCAACAGATAAGTGATGTTTATCCAATCATTTGGGATAATATACAGTTGTTTTCTGCACTTTAGGGTCACAAAAAGCAAGGAAATCATCAGGTTTGAGTTCTGCAAGAAGACAAATAGTTGCTCTTATAAGGTTTTATAAGACAAGACAAGAGTAAAATATAGAGTATATAATCACATTTTTTTCTATTGAACACTGTCACCTTGTGTCAAAAGATGCAGGAGGTAAAGGAGCTGGTTCGAGGGTTTTAATGTAAACAGACTCACAATGAGGCTGTATAAGAACAAAATATATACAAAAATGAACAACTAACACTTCACACAAAGTATTCACAAATGACACCACAATGACAGCCAGCTCCGCCCTTACTTACAGGAGTATAGATACATGATTCTAATGAGGCACAACTGGCTGGTGAGCTGGTGAGGGCAGAGCAACACACATGATGAGAAACACACACACACACACACACTTGATCACCTTTTCATATTCCCACTTCATTTTGTTATTGTTATTTCTATTATAAGAGCTTTATTGTTAATTTATCTTTATAAGAAAAAGAAAGAAGGACCGGGAGTGGAGGGACAGACAGGTCATTAGCACAGTTTCACTGCCCTCCAGGTGCTCTCTGGGTCACTCTGTGCATAAACTCCTGTCTTGAGCACACAGTCCAGCACAGTGAGGTAAAGCAGCAGTTAGTAGCCACCCTTCTGCCTGTAAGGAGCCGTCAGCGTACTACCACCTGAAGACCCATGAGGCAGATGCAATACAGCTTCTAAGAAAATAACCCAGCCATCAAAAGATCTATTCATCACAAATCATTTTCCCAGGGCTCCATACTGAGCTGATGCAAAGAACGAAATGAAGAAAGGAATGATTCAAGTCACAAATTACCATCTGTTCTGTCACTGTTTATTATTGATTCCATATTAGAGGTTCATAGTTCCATCTAAATGCTAATGACTCAGGGTTTATCCTCCTTCTGTGTTCGACATGGGAAGCAGAAAGACAGGAAAAGTCTTCACTTAACCTTTAAATCCACACAGTGATCAGACACCAGTCCTCAGCCTAGGATAGATATGAGCTGAGCAGGTCACTCACCTCATCAGTTTAGATGGTGAAAGGGAGAGAGAGAGAAGAGAGAGAGAGAGAGAGAGAGAGAGAGAGAGAGAGAGAGAGAGAGAGAGAGAAAAATTAAAAAGAGAAGTGGAAGAAAGTGAGAAAGAAAGACAGCAAGAGAGGGAATGATAAAGAGAAAGAAAGAATTGCATCACAACCCTATAATTTGGCAATGTGCAAAGGTACAAGCATTAAACTAGCCGTTGTCTGTTTTATTGACACATAGTCTTAAACTCATTCATTAATTTACACATTTTCAGTGATCTGAGGAAGTCAGATTGTCATTCTCATCCTGGCCATTTCGAACAGCTCTTTGGAGGATTCTAAGGTTCACCCAGGCCAGCAGAGATATATATCATCCTGACAGTGTGTCCTGCATCTGCCCTGTGGACTCTTCCCAATTGATTGTGCTGGCAACAAATCCACCAAGACGTGCCCAGAAAAAATCCTGATCAGATATCTAAAGTAAGATCATTACCCTATTTCTTAGGGTGTGCCCAGACACCCTATGAACTAAACTAATTAAATTGCATTCACAGCCCAACTGTTCTCCTAAGAGAACATTTAGAAAGTGGTTTATTCTAATAGTTGTTTAGTAAATCCTTCCTGCACAGATAAACCATTTTAAAACACATTTTTAAATGAACTTGGCACAGAAATTAAGAAACTTTTAAATCCATTTAGAATTTTTTTAATTCAGAAAACTAAAGCTGCACTTTATATTTTGTGAAATTTGTTGCTAACCTAACCTACAGTCACATTTTCCATATTTGTTCCCCTGGAAGGTTTTGATTTTTTTAATGGTGAAAGCAACTATTCTTGTCATTGTGAAGCACAGCACACAGTGAAACACAACAAAATGACACCTCTGCATTTTACCCATGGACACATGTGCAGCAGGGGGCAGCTATTGAAAGCGCCCTGGGAACAGTGACAGGGATGGTACCTTGTTCAAGGGTACCTCAGAGGAACCTACTGGAACTTCGAACCCATGATCTTCCAATCCGGGGGCCTAGTCCTGAACCACTAGACCACCGCTGCCCCCTTTTGAAGATTATGCTCTGACATTGAAAGTATTCAGACTTTACTTTAACATCACAAAATATCATCAGCACTGCATAGCATACAAATGTGCATAAAGCTTAAACATCAAGTAAGTAGACCCTTCCATTGTTTGTATGGATTCAGGTCATTTCTGTTGATTTAATACACCAGCCCCCATCCCCAATAAACAAACAAACAAACACACACACACACACACACACACACACACACACACACACACACACACACACACACAACTGTTCTCCTAAACTCTGTTTTGAGACTCCAACATCTGATAGTCTTTGTTTTCCTACACTATATGTGTGCTTTTACTTCCTTCTTTCCTTTAAAACTTCCAAACCCTGTAACCTTTGTTTTGGCAAAACAGATGTAGCTGTATTTTTCATGCAATAAAGCATCTTGAATTAAACTGAATTGGAGAGGGAGAGGGGGAAAGATCTGCTTTCTAACCCAAAGGAAACCCAATGTACCGTGAAATTGCAA
Source organism: Hepsetus odoe (assembly GCA_017165825.1). Taxonomy (NCBI): domain Eukaryota; kingdom Metazoa; phylum Chordata; class Actinopteri; order Characiformes; family Hepsetidae; genus Hepsetus; species Hepsetus odoe. The sequence goes on from JABMDN010000084.1 coordinate 40,814, forward strand.
CAAGCGGAGGCAATTGAGTTTGGTGTGTGAGTGTTAAAATTGTATTATAATAATGTTTTCTTTGGCAAATACATTAGTCAGAGCTATATATGTTCAAGAAATGGCAGGACATAAAGAGACAATAAGTATTGTTACAACTTCTCTAAATGTTCTGGGTACATTCACAATATTTCATGCATCACTTAAATGCTTCACACAGTTCTTGAACACACCATTCATTTCTCAGTCCTTTCAGTCTATATACTCAAAACTAGGCAGCAATAGCAGCTCTTTTGAATTCATCATGGTTGTGATATCACAGAGAGTCACTCAATCTACTGCCCCTTACCCAGTTCAAATAGATAGGGTGTATTTTTACAATATTCCAATGTAACACTTTGGAGTTACACTCCTTATGTTTCCATCACACTACCTCACATTACAACCCACAACGGTTGTCTAAATATAATGACACTCTAGCAAACACAGAAACTATACAGATTTTCTACATGATAGATCCAAACCTGACATTAAAGATTGCTTTGGAGTTGTATTAAACAAAACCAACTCTATCATGACATTGAGTGTCCATTAAAAGTCATCCAGGCACATATTTTGACCAAAATATACTGTACGTCCAAGCTTCTGAAGAGCTGAAAAGCAATGGCTAGCAACAGTTGCTAGGCTGTGAATGGGGTGAAAATAAGAAGGGTCTTGAGATTGGGCTGATCAGTGGAACCAGAATAATCAGTGGAAAAAGGATGCACCCAAGTCTCAAGTGCCAAAGGAAAGGACCTGAATACTTGTGTGAAGGTGATATTCCAGTTGTTAAAACTGGGCAGGGTACATGGTACAGTGTCCATGGGAAGACTCTGTAAAACAAGAACAAATGCTAATGAAAATCAGTGATTCATCCAGGAACTTTATGTCTTCATTAAGGATATTGACATCTGCATAATCAATAGAACAGTTTGGCTTATCTTCAGTCATTGTTTGTTTTGCATCACCAGCACACCTGATTTAACCTAAAGTAGAGGATTACAAGTATTGATTAGCAGAACCCAATAATGTAGCTTTAAATTCTGGCCTTTCACAGGACATGAATGTTTAGAAAATGGTTTATTCTAATAGTTGTATAGCAAATCCTTACTGCACAGATAAACCATTTTAAAACACATTTTTAAATGAACTTAAATTTGGCACAGAAATGAAGAAACACTGTTAGATCAGAAACTCTTAAATCCATTTTGAATTTTTTTAATTCAGACAACTAAAGCTGCACTTTATATTTTGTGAAATTTGTTGCTAACCTAACCTACAGTCACATTTTCTGTATTGTTCCCCTGGAAGGTTTTGATTTTTTTAATGGTGAAAGTGACTATTCTTGTCATTTTGAAGCACAGCACACAGTGAACCATAACAAAATGACACCTCTGCATTTTACCCATGGACACATGTGCAGCAGGGGGCAGCTATTGAAAGTGCCCTGGGAACAGTGACAGAGTCTGTACCTTGCTCAAGTGTACCTCAGAGGAACCTACTGGTCTCGGATTCGAACCCATGATCTTCCAATCCGGGGGCCTAGTCCCAAACTAGACCACCGCTGCCCCCTTTTGAAGGTTATGCTCTGACATTGAAAGACTTTACTGTAGCGTCTCAAAATATCATCAGCACTGTGTAGCACACAAATTTGCATCCAGCTTAAACATCAAGTATGTAGAACCTTCCATTGTTTGTATGGATTCAGGTCATTTCTGTTGATTTAATACACCAGCCCCCACTCCCCAGTAAACAAACAAACACACACACACACACACACACACACATACACACACACACACACACACACACACACACACACATACACACACACACACACACACACACACACACACTCAAACAGCACAATACTAGTGAAGGGTCCTGAATTAAACTATACTAGTGCCCTCTAGTGGTAATGTTGCTGCTTTCAATAGAGAAGTTTGACACTCACTGCATGATCTTTAAGCCTTAAAAGAGATTCTAGATTTTCAGTCTCTATCACATATGTGTTTAGGAGTTCAGTTTTGAAGGATGTAATGGAGTTGCGCAGTTAGCATATTTGACTGAATGTCCGTGTTTGCTACTAAAAGAGGTCTGGAATCAGCACTTTTTTATTATTTGAATTTAAAGCCACATGGGACTACTACAAGCTTCAGAGGGGTCAAAGAGTTTACACCCAGTCACAGAAACTGCAGAGTCATTTTAACCAGATGAAAACCATTATAATGAGACAAACATGAATAAATATCATCAGAGAACAAATGTAGTCATGCGCCTAGACTCACCATGAGGAACAAAAGGGCACTGTGCTATAGAATGTATCAAGATATGGGCGGATCAATACTGAAATACTGACACTTCCGATCCTGATGGATTTTTCAGAAGTGATCCTTAAATGAAAATATCAGTGTTGTCCTTGTGCAGGAAGCTGATTGTCCATCCTGAGTAAGACTTCTTTTGGGACCAGCATTCATTAGGCTGTGTGATGTGTACAAAGACCTTTCCTGACAGCTCACATAAAGGCTTATTCCAACAAGCTTCAGCTGTTATAACATTTTTGGATATGAAATGACACCAAACATGTCAATGGCTGGTAAAATCAGCCTTTTTTTAGCAACTGGCACTTTACAAAACCTTTAAAAAGGTTTTTTTTGTAGGTCATGAAACCTTGAATGACTAGTTCCATGTGTCTTTCATGCTGAAAACTACTGCAGAAAAGGAATATGGAGCATAGGAACCACTTCCTCTGATTCCCAGACACATACACACACTCCGGTGCATGAGATTATGAGAATTCTCCTAGATGACAGATCATATTTTATTTCATTTCACTGAAGTCACTTTCTCTATCATTTAATTAACACTAATGTCACTGGCCCACATTTATTGTTTTTCACTGTGGAGATTAAAAGTATTTGGACTAAGATAAGATAAGATAACTCACTTGGTATCAGATCGAAAGGTGTTGCCCCTCATTGTAACCGCTACAAAACTACAACCTATTTATGGATTTTAAAATGATGTAACTGTAAACATAAATGGATGTTTCTGAAGCTTATATGTGTTTACATTTGGAGGAATCCAGAGACTACCGTCATCCTAACTTCTGTTTCAACTGTACAGTTCTGTGATGGATGCATATTGGCATGTTCAGTAGTCTAGTCAGTCATTAGATCAGTCTAATGTGCTCGACTGTTGTATAACCAAAGAAAATGAGGCCTTGATGTTCCTATATTCCACAATGGCAATGCCCCTATACACACTACTAAAAAAAAACTTTGAGTGATTTCACCAGAATGATGTCAAACACAAGATCCCCTCTTCTACCGATCTGTGAATGACGTTTTTCTCCAAGTCCGAAAAGGGCCGAAGGATCTGATAGCAAAAGGAGGGCTGACTAATATTAGCTGGGCCTGGTGGATATTAATACAGTGTATGGTATTTGTGTTATGTACACCCCATACAAGCTTCATATGTGTGCTTTAGTAATTAAGCAGATGTTAATCAGATTGGGAGGTTTAAGAGTGATTTATACTGCACTTATTCATTTTCCTCATATTTTCACTGTGGGATTGAGCCAAAAACCTTTATATATATATATATATATATACATACACATATACAAACACACACACACATACAGTAGTAGTTTTAGGCAGGTGTGAAAAAATGCTGTGAACAAAGAATGCTTTCAGAAATGGAAGTGTTAATCATTTATAGTAGAGTAGAGTAATCTTTTATTATCCCACGAATGGGAAATTTGGGCGTTACAGGGCTCTTATAAAAGGGACAGATGTACAGAAAGAATAGAAAAAAGATATATAAAAATAGAGGTATAAGGAAAGAGGGACAGTTACAGGAGAAAGGAGAAAAATACAGGAGCTATAATAATAAATTATCTATCTATATAAATATATAAATATAAATATATATACATATATACTATATTACCAAGATTATTTTCATCAATCAACAAAATGCAGTGAATGAACAAAAGAGAAATCTAAATCAAATCAATATTTGGTGTGACCACCCCTTGCCTTCAAACCAGCATCAATCCTTCTAGGTACACTTGCACACAGTTTTTGAAGGAACTCGGCTGGTCAGTTGTTCAAACATGACTGTGTTTCGACCTCCGTGTGACATTGATGATCATCAGCACCTGTTTGGTAAAACTGGTTGATCATACACCAACTATAATCCTACAAAATCCCTGACTTTGTGCAAGTGTACCTAGAAGAACTGATGCTGGTTTGAAGGCAAAGGGTGGTCACACCAAATATTGATTTGTTCGCTCACTTTGCATTTTGTAATTTGTTCAAAATAAACAATCATTATTTATATTCCTGAAAGCATTCACACCTGCCTAAAAATTTTGCACAGTACTATACTATACATATATACATACATACATTTCATATATTATATATGTTATATTTAACACTCTAGTGATTCTGGACGATTTCTAATGGCCCATTACACATAGTTACTGTGTATTTATATTTTAGTGCCTCTCGGAGGACAGTTAGCAGCGCGCATGCGCAAGGCGATGTGGTGCGAACTGGAGGAGAGCGCGGAGATGATGATGAGGGTGATGAGGGTGAGGACGAGGATGATGATGATGATGGGCATGTAGGAGCAGAGTCCTCACCGGGCGCCAATGCTGAGACGGTGAGTTCGGGGAGCGGGAGCTGGAAGGGCTGAGTGTGGAGCGCGGTTTGGAGTGAAGGAGCGCTTCGGCTGCTCACTAACACCGAGCGGAGGGAGGGAGAGAGGGATGGATGCAGGGACGGAGGGATGGATGGACAGAGTGAGGGAGAGTACCAGCTTTTCAGCCTTTCATGCTCGAACGGGAAGGACAGAGGAGTAAATGAGTCAGGGCTCCTGTGTTACATCTGCAGAGTTCCTGCTGAATGTCCAATCTGGACCATTTCAGAAGAATATGTGCTGCTGTTATTAATGGCCTATTGGAGATGTTTACGTGCTGTTAAAGGCAGTGCCTTTTGCTCGCCCTCATGTTCATAGTCTGCTCCAATCTAATCACATTTTTGCTGAGCTGCTTATGGAAAGCAAGGAGAATGCAGGCGATGAGCAGATGTAGAAGTGAATGGGAGAGCCACTCCAGAGTGTGTGATGCTGTTGTGTGCTCAGGTGCTGTGGTGTAATTGATCTCAGTGGATTTCAGTCATCGCTACATGCCTGCTGTGTATTGTGGCATGCAGGCCTAGTCCTGGACTAGTCCCAGTGGACAGCAGCTTAAATTAATTAAGAATGTTACAGCTTTCAGCGCTCACACACTACATTACTGCACTAATTGCAGGACATGCACCTGAGCGACGGAGCCCAGCACTATGAACATCACGTCCATATAATGAGGTAATAGACTAGGCAGGCCAAAAATGATTTCTATATTTCCATTCAACCCAAATATATTCAGTCTGCCAAGCCACGTTTGGTGAGTGGAGTCTGTTTCTTTGATTCTGCTAATGTAGATCGAAGAGATGTGCCGTACAATTGAACTGTCCCGTTGTTTCATTTAACGCTTGCTTATGTGGTTTCTGACAATGTATGACTCTCTAATCTATAAAAAATGGACAAAGGTTTAGAAATCAGCCTTGGAGGTGGCTGCTACTGTTGTCTGCTATGCAATTTCTATACTAGATAACAGTTTGAACCCCAATTTGACTCATAAGTTCATTGCAAAACTAAAGCAGATAACAGATGCCAGAAATCAGTCTGACTGATTGATTGCATCTGGGGTATAGGAAATGGGATTGTACCATAAGATTCATTGAAGCAGTGCATTGCTTTAAGCAGTCCATGTTCTACATTTTTCTTTGGTGTTTTGTTTTTCTCAGTTACATTTATGATCTATGTGATTTTATGGACCTTTTAGTCATATTTCATACACAGTCACATTTTGAACCTCTCTATATCGTTTTTTTTATGTGCCTTAAAACTGTGCTTAGCTTAGCTATGTTTTGTCTCAGATATCTGTATTGTATCTCATTCAAAAAGCAAATTTTATGATGGGTAAACTATTTAGGCCTAAATTGGCTGCTGAATGAAATTGCGCTGGTTTTTGTGACATCACAAAACAATGAGTTTTCCATGATATGGGCCCTTTAAATGTGTGTAGTTTTACCTTGTATTATAATATATATATATATTCTAAACTGATTAATTTTATAGCAGAGACATCTATCTAACTATAATGTTAATGTTTTATTTTTTACAATTTTAGACCATGTCTGTTGGTTGTTCGTGAAAGGTTCAGGGAAACTAGCTGTTTAAAAAAAGGCGTGGAACCGATTTCAGTGGTTTCACCTGTTACACTTTGTTAATGTAATGGCTGATAAAAGGTCCTCTCCTGCTGCAGCTCATGGGGTCAGAGCGGGTGGAGATGGGCAAACGTCCACAACAAGACACTGGGAACACTGGCCACACACGGATCACAACTTCCAATGCACACGTGCTGGACAGCGTGAATACACATACTCTGGGTTGGCTGAATGCACCCCCTAATGCGTGCTGCTTCTGTTGGTGCTGCTGCTGCAGCTGCTCCTGGTAAAACACACACATAAACACGCTCACAAACACTTGTGTTTGCCCTGGATAGTGTGCCGCTTGCTTTACAGTATGTGCACAGAATACTCTACAAAGTGCAGAACACGCACAGAAATCAACCCTTTGAAACCGGTGGCTCACTAAGCCTGCACTGAAATCAGTTTATACAGAAAGTAAATAAAACTAGGCCTTGTCAAGCACACTTGAATCAAATCAAATGAAGCAATATGCTTCGATTCTTATACTTCTTTTTTTTTACTGCTATGTTGTGGTCATAGCAGTAGAGCTTGGGTTTCGTACACTTCTGTATGAAATGGTTTGAAGTGTAAATATGAGTTGGTCTCTGATGGGTGGCAGGACTGTGAACATTTAGACTTTAGTGCTAAACTTAAGAAGCAAAATTATCACAATTAATAACAGGTGCAGTAACGCAAAACCATTGCACATTCTTAGTAACTCCAGAGTCAGCGCATGCCTGCTCTGCTCCACACACAACATAAGATTTTAAATACACCAAGGACTTTTAAACTCTCAATTATAGATTATGTTAAAATACTGATAATAAACATCACATAATGACATTAATCCAAAGGGGATATAATTGTAGGGGCGTCAGGTTTCCAAGGGGTGGGTTTAGGGTCTTTCCCTTGTAGATGGAGTCCTGTGCATACTCTGCTGTTGGGTTTGGTATTTGGCTATGAGAGTTATTGTTATGTGTGCTGGGACGGGCCGTGCATTAGGTGCAGGTGTGCTGGGAACGCTCATTAAGCTTCAGGGCGTTTACAGTGTAATCCCAGCGGAAGCACACACGCACAGGCCTGTGTACACAGCGGAATACTGCTTACCCTCAAGTCTTGCACCTAAGCGAGTGTTTGTAGTGTACATAAAAACATGTTGTTGCTTTATGTGCACGTGTGTATAGTCTTACAGTACGTCCTTCCAAGGATGAAAGGATTCAGGAGAGGATCTGTGAAAAACAAACTGAGGCTGAGGTCGAGGAAGTGTGAGTACAACATCAGTGCAATCTGTTTCTGATCCTCAGGTTCACGCAAACCAGGGCTACTCATTTTCAGTCAGTTTCAGTTCTGTGGAATATCTGCATGTGCGCAACTGGATGACCCTGAAATATAAGCTGGATCAAAAGAGAGAAAATCAGTGTTTTCAATTATACAAAAGCAGCGGCGGATCAGATAACTGGTTGAAATTGTTAAAATTTTCTCTACAAATAGACAAGTTTTAAGTGATGAATGAGGCTACAAACGGTCCCAAAATGACTAAGACATTATGTGGTTTTCAGATTGAAATACAATAATATGCAGAATTATACAGTACTGTAGGATATAACAGCTTACTTCCTTTTAATTGTTGCAAATACATTGAATAAAACATCTAAAATACCTTTTCTATGTTGTGTAAGTTATAAGGGTATCTCCGTTTTTAAATGACCATGATAGTCATGTATATTAATTTAATATATAAAATTATTGTAAAACATCATTAAAAACTGAGTGTATTTTACATCAATTGATTTTTTTTTTCATTTTAAATGTGTTCTTATATAGAAATAAATAAAAAAGTTCATCTGACAGTAATTAGCTTTTGTTGTGTAAGAATCCTTAAGTGCTGTGTTTCTTGTATTTGGCTGTGGCAGACGTGGTCCCACGCTGGAGGACGTTCGTTCATGGACGCAGTCATTTGAGCAGCTGATTAAAAGCCCTCACGGACGCGCGAGCTTCCGGCAGTTTTTGAAAACAGAGTTCAGTGAGGAGAACCTGCTGTTCTGGCTGGCCTGTGAAGAGCTGAAGAAAGAGACCAACCGTACTGTGGTGGAACAGACTGTTAAGCAAATCTATGAGGACTACGTCTCTATACTGTCACCAAGAGAGGTACCCATATCCATACAATCTCTGACAGCTAGACCGACAAAATCGGTGTCTCCATTATATTTTTATATTTGACCGACCCATTCGTCCCTGCCCAGTAAAATGAAATAATGTAACAAATGCAAGAGAATGCAGTACGAGGATTTGAATTAGTAAGTGTGGTGTGCTTGCAGAGACACATGAATCAAAATCAAGTATACACCAAGCAGGGTGAACATAATGAACATATAAACCTGGACCAGGTGTGGAATCTTTCACTAATCAAAAATAGTCACTTTCACGAATACAGACAATAAAAAAGGTGTGTCATTAATTTCTTTGCCTGTGAAAATATCTAAAAAAAACCCATTTGTTGAATGTTATTTTAATCTATCATAATCAATAAGCTGATGCTGTTGAAAAGTCAGTTTGATGCAATCTCACATCATGAATGCATCCAATTTGCAAAATGGTCTGGAAAATCAATATATTAATCAAATTTACAAAAAAACCTATACACTACTAATAATACAGTGGAAATAAGTAAGGCTTTTATAGGGAAGACAATATACAGTACTGTGCAAAAACCCATGTAAATTGTTTAAAACATTGTATATTCCCGTGAGGAGTTGAGCTTGGGACACATAAATGTAGCAATAATTTTCTAAATCTTAAGATTTTTCAAAAAAAGTGAATTCAACCATATAAAATTTTGTTTCGTTTTATGTTTTTGTGTTAATGTAGGTGAGTCTGGACTCTCGCGTGCGGGACGTGATCAACAAGAACATGCTGGAGCCGACCTCACACACTTTTGATGATGCGCAGCAACAAATATACACGCTCATGCAGCGAGACTCTTACCCACGATATATTAACTCCAGCATGTACACCGATCTTCTTAAAAATTTGGAAACACCTCAAACACCCACTGAATCCTAACACACACACACACACGCTATTGAGATCAACAGCTTTCTCGACACACCTGGTGAGAAACTGCTGTCTAATAAACATGGCCATGACCCAGTAAACACCTCACAAATCATCTAAATGTGTCATTTATAATTAAGAGACATGAGTGAACTAGAACAAGACTTTTCAAACTATGTACATTTGGTAGACTTTACCTTATACACTGCTCCTAGGATACCCTCACTGTACAATGCCCAGTGTGTACTGTAATGCAGTTATTGTGCATTTTTTAACTTTGATTACAATGAATTCACTTAGTTGTTGATTGAACTGGAAAATAATGTCATGGTTTTATTTTTGAGTTCTACACATGATATAGACTATTTTTCTGCCTCAGTTGCGCACAAGGCACTGATAATGGCAGATACATACCACGTGCCTTGCTAAACATTAGATTATGAATCTAAATACGCATTTCACTACGAATCAAGGTGCTTTCAATTATATTAGGACAGAGGAAGTTACAACTACTTTTAAAAATAAATCTGTCTTTTTGCAGATACTCGCATCCACCAGACAACACACAGAGCCACATAAACATATTCATTAAAGCAGAACCGAAATAGATCTCCGTGGACCAATTACAGTTTACTTATCCTAGATTTCTGACTACATGCATGTTTTTGAAGTTCAGAGAATGCATTTGATATGTTCACTCGTGTATACCGGAATAAACTGTATGAACTGAGAATCAGTAATAAAGCACAAATATTTGCCAGTGACTCTGTTAAAGATTATTTGTTTGGTCTGCGAAACCTTTCGATATGGCGATGCCTTAGGTTTTCACGTTAGGTTGAGAAATGTAAAGGTTTGCAGGTGCGGCTGTTCGCCGTCTTCTGGAGTTCAAATTGAGTTCTATGTTCTCCGTGAACTACATAATGTGAGACATTTTAAGACAAAGAGTAAAAGAATTTTTTTACTATAATAGCAGATTAGATCCTCACACCTCAGTCTATTTAAACTCCAGCAATGCTGCTTCTCTTCATACAGTATTTCCAGGGCGTAGAGATGAAGGGGACTGACAAGTTATGCAGCCACATAAGGGCTACAGTTTATTAGTCAGGTTCTATAGGCCAGATGAGAAGGAGGAAAAAAAAAAAAAAAAAAACATTCAAGATCTTCTCTGTGTGCTAAAATAAGTTTAGATTTGATGACTGTAAAGAAAATACATTATTTTCCATCTCATCAAAGCATTCCATGACAATTTGTTCACTGAATGGTCTTCTTATCCCGGAATGATCACTCCTTTTAGGAGAAAAAGTCATCATTAAGGGTTTTTAGTCAGAACAATTTTGTGTGGATCTGCAGTGACCCTTCTTTCCAATGGGACAAGTACATAAAAGCTGTGTGAACAAAATGCCCCAACAGCACAAGGGAGACCACCTCCATGTAAGGGCCAGCATTCAAGCCTGTTCCATTCTGTTAATGTAGACCAAACGAGCCCTCACTCGATTTAAATGTGTACGTCTGATTCATTTTGTTTTCCGTTATCTTTCTCATAGATTTTTGTATATTCTACGTAGGATGTTAGGACAACTTTATCCAGCAAACCTACCTGGAAACTGGTCCCCACTCATTCTGCACTCATTTATTTAGGCTTAAGGTTGGGAGTGCCAAAACAGAACAAGTTGAGACACAAAATACTAACTTATGCCTTAAAAAGAAAAAAAAAAAAAATGCATGCTTTAAACTTATGCCCCTAAAACAACAACAACAAAAAACCTTATTTGAAAAGAACATTTAAACAGCCTTTAACACAGTATGTAAACCCTCCACAAAGACAAAAACGGCCTTCACAAAGCATCAAGTAATTTCTTTTATTGATATCAAATTGACATAAGAGCCCTTTTCCCCCAAACCAAACACTTTAGTATTTTCAGATGGCTTTGTAATATTTACTAATGCCCTATAGACTACTGTGATACATGAGCCCTACAGCAGTCTTAGAAACGGTGTTCGACAAGTCTGCGATGACCAACACTTAGCCTGAGCAAGAGGTTATAGTGTCACACAGTCAGAGGTTACTATGGCAACATTGTTCATGGTTGACTCTGAGGAAATAATCCAGTTAGGCTTAGTTTTAAGGTTTGACGCTATTATCACATTTAGTCCAACTTGTGTGTGGTAGTGTTTGGCTGTGTTCACTTCATTCAGAACTATCAGCAGGAGAGAGTCTGGGATTTTTGATCAGTATAAATGAACAATCAACTTTTACTGATTAGTCAATTGGAGGAAGCTGCTTCTCAATGAACTGTTTTATATCCATCATTTCCTGTTGATTGAAAAGAAAATGAAAAGTTTAGTAATAAATCTGGATATTCATTTTTTTCGGCATTATCTGGTGTATTCATTCAACAGAGTCCCTGCATTTTTCAGTCATTCTGAAAGATTCTGGATTAAGGACTCTGAGAAACAACAAAAGTGTAAGATGGGAAAGTTTGAGGCCACAAACCTCGGGGCAGGCGCTGTGAGGCATCCTGGGATACGTTTTGAAGGCGACATTGTTGGGGTTCAGCATGGCCTTAAGTTTCTCCACTGTAAGACAGCCAAAGATCAAAGGAACCAGAGGATCTGCCTCCCCATGACACTGTAGTACTGGTATTTCCTTATTACTGCCAATCACAGACTGTGGACAGAGAGAGAGAATATTTTCAGTGCCATTACCACACTGCAAAGGACACTGAAAATAGCAAATGTTTTGCTTGCCAGGAAGTGATGGTCATATACATGAACACTTCATTTTGAAGTGTTACCATATATTTACATAAACGTACATTTTATCAGCTCCTCTGACAATATACAGTACTGTGCAAAAGTTTTAGGCAGGTGTTAAAAAATGCTGTAAACAAAGAACACTTTCAGAAATGGAAGTGTTAATCATTTATTTTCATCAATCAACAAAATGCAGTGAATGAACAAAAGAGAATCTAAATCAAATCAATATTTGGTGTGACCACCCTTTGGCTTCAAAACAGCATCAATTCTTCTAGGTACACTTGCACACAGTTTTTGAAGGAACTCGGCTGGTAGGTTGTTCCAAACGTGACTGTTTCGACCTCCGTGTGACATTGATGATCATCAGTACCTGTTTGGTAAAACTGGTTGATCATACACCGACTATATCCTACACAATCCCTGACTTTGTGCAAGTGTACCTAGAAGAACTGATGCTGGTTTGAAGACAAAGGGTGGTCACACCAAATATTGATCTGATTTAGATTTTTCTTTTGCTCGCTCACTTTGCATTTTGTAAACTGATAAAAAATAAACAATCATTATTTCTGAAAGCATTCTTTGTTTACAGCATTTTTTTCACACCTGCCTAAAACTTTTGCTCAGTACTGTACATTATATTTTACACTTACATACATCTGTTCATGTGAATCATTTGTCAGCCACCCTGTACCTCAGTCTTCAGGACCACCAATGAGCAGGTATTACATGAATGGTGGATCATTCTCAGCACAGCAAGGACATGGAGATCTGATCCTCTGATGGGATGAGAATAGTCTTGATAATAGTCCCCCAGCTAAAGGTTTTTAGCTAACCATGTCCTGTGTACAGAAACTGACCACTGATGAAGGACTAGAGGATGACCAACTCAAAACATCAGCATCAGATAAGCGGTCATCAATAATTCTACATCTGCAAGTATGCAAGTTCTCAAAAAATAAAGATACTGGGCTTGTACCTCTTGCGTCACCGGGGCGATATACTCTAGGGTATGCCTTCAGTATCTTAGCTAAGGAGAATATTTCCACTATAATCTACTGCAGGTAGATTTCCTAAGCTGTACAGACTCTGGAAACGCTGTACCAACAGCTGGCTTTTTATAACATGTTATGAAAAGGTACAAAATCGGCCTTCGTATTCTGGGGAAAACATATTTTAAAAAAAAGGTACAAAATTAGGCCTCACAGACTTGGAATGTATATTTACATTGTTTGCCCCTTTATGCACCATAATATACCAGCAGTGCAGGTAACGTGTCCACAAGTGAATACTGTTTTAATAGTGCTGTGGAAGGAATGATCCAGTCCCCCTATAAAACCTGCTCACTGGTAGTTCTATAGGGACTCTTACTAATTATGAAAAAAGTAAAGGGGGCTAACAAGTTAGACACTGGGTGAAGATAAAAGGTAACTCACCACTATAATAGGTACATTTACTTGTATGTAACCTCTCACGACTTAATGAATCTAATCTGAATGACAGAAAGACACTGAAAACGTGATGGTTCCAAGCACTTTAAAAAAAAGATTAGATCATTTTCTTGGCCCTGATGTTTACATAAGTCCAGTTTTTCCTGCCTTTTCTCACAAAGTCATGACATTTTTTGTCACCAAACAGAATTACAAAAAAAGACACAAACACACACATATCAGAGATACACAATATACCTTTGAAAGGGAATTCCTGAGGGGAAGCCAGCAGCTCAGAGCGACAACACCTGCAAGTTTCTGATGAGTAGTTAAAGCTGTATAAAGAGAAAGTGCACCACCCTAAACACACACAAACATTAATCCTATTATTGATGAAAGGTTCCTTCTTAATGTATAAATGAAATGGCTACTACAAATGCATTCAATACTCAATCAGCCTGAGAGTTTTAAAGGAACTTCTATCTGCTGCATCTACAACCTACTACCAAAAAATAATCTTTGATTACACACAAACACAAACTTTCCTAAAATAAGAATAAAGAATCTGGGGTTATGTGGCATCCTTGTTCAGGTAGACCTTATCAAAACTCTACTTGTACCACGACAATGATCACACTTTAAAACATATTCCTCCATTTGGAAAAGTCCCATCTCTGATGTAAAACATTTGGACTGAAGAGTCCACAAAATTGATTAGCTGAAACATCTATTTCAAGTATGTTTTGAGTCAAAAGTGGTAATTTTCTAAGTACAAGGAAACACATTGAAATTAATACCCATGGAAATCTTCCATATCCTACAGATGCAGCAGATAAAGACTAGGTCAAAAATGTGGCTGTATTTCTTTATTTGTCACTCATTTTCCCACCTGAGAAAAGCCACCCAGTATGATCCGATGAGATGGAATTCCATTCTTTACCTCTTGATCTATTAGAGCTTTGACTGCAGCAGTAAAGAGACATCAGACATATTCATTAGCCATACAACGCTATTCTAAGCATCCTTTTAACTTTGTATAAACAGCAATGATTCACATACTGCTCTCCGCAGCTTTTTTGATTCCTGTCTCATCCTCTTCTGCGTCTGGACTCAAACCAATTATGTCAAACCTGAGAGCCAATACACAGCATTTTATAAATAACCAAGATTACAGCGGGATTAAGACTCTAAGATATTGCAAGAAAGAAATACAAAAACTTAAGTGAGACTCACCAGGATGGCATTGCCATGTTCATGTTGAGGCTGACAGGCATAACAGGTCTGGCACAGTGGATGACAGAGCGAAAACAAAACCACTTAGAGTGAGACATTTGCTCATAAGTTTTTAAATCTCCATTCAAATGCTTGCGCAGGTTTTCAACAACAAAAAAAAAAAAAAAAAAAACAGTTTCTTGTAAAGAGATGTATAAAACATGACTGGAAATTGATTAAAATAATACAATGTGATATCACTCTATTTTGAGTAGCTTCATCAAATCCGAACCAGACGAGAGTGCTGTCACAGAGCTGCAGATAATTGTAAAAGGAGAAAAGTTGTTTCATCAAGAGGGAAGTTATAAAGAATCTAACAAGCAGAATCTATCTCGCTGCAAAAGTGGTGATCAAATCTTGGAACAACAAAGAGTCCAGGCTTGGCGCCATGAACCAAATTGTGAGTGGGGCACCCAAAACTCCAGTGGGGGTACAAATATGCTCTCTTCCTGAAAGTATTCAAGGACTACCACTAAAGGTCTACCCAGTGATGGTGACTGTTGCCAAAAATGAGCTGTTGGTAGTTTTTATCTCTATATATAATATAGGGTGAGGAGTGTATGGTGAGGAGATCTATCCACAGGAGCCATACATTCAGGAGAGCATTATTGAGAGAAAAACATTTCTGCCATATTTGCCAGCTGCCACAACAGAAACGTGAACAATAGCTGGGAATTATTATTGTGTTAAGGCATGGCTCCACTTGGCCTTCAAAACATTATTTTATTATACTTCCATGTATTTATTTTTTTCTGCTGGCCCATAATTCCCTTAAATAATGAATAAAAATCCAAAAATAAATAACAAAACTGTGATAACCAGTGAAATATACATACGCATGGGGGCAAATGTACTTCACATGAGGGGTCCTGATCCCTGCCATAGCTTCAGCCCAGCCATGCCTAACAGAAACAAGAACTACATGAAGGTAATTTAGCACATTGACTCACTTTCAAACTCCACTACATTCGATCTCAAACACTTACATCTATTGTGTTGCTTACCCTGTATCTCCCAAACCATGGAGGAAGATCACCTGGAAACAGAAAAGCACAGCTTTATCATCATTGATTATTGTTGCAACGTGAGCTTTATAGGCCAATCAAATTTGAGCAATTCTTATTATGAGCACACCTACTTCGGCTCAGGAAAGAGCTTGCTACTGAGTTCTAAGGTTGGGTTTGAGAAGGAAAACCATAAAAGGATCAGGGTGGAGAAAGCAGTCCATGGCATCATACTGTGCGTACAAAATCAGATCATAATCATTTCAACTAGGGTTCTCACTACTGTTAATATAAGAAGTCAAGTAATCTAATAATTATTTTGAACATAATTTGATTATTCTGTCATGGGTATATAGTTGGTGGTCTCTTCCCACAGAGTGTTTGGCATTTGTTTAACATGTAACAGACATTTAAGCAGCCAATTTGTTCCTTCCTTTGCTGCTGTAATACAAATCTAATTTGAAGCTAATTTCCAAGATATTCACATTAGTCATAAGCCCATTTCACATGAATCTTTCTAGATATTATCTGCATGTATCAACTCAATCATTGTGTTTCATAAACTTTTTAGTAAAATATAAACTCTGGCAACTTTTGTTTAAGTACAGGGCATATTATCCCGATGCCCAGGGGATTTTTTCATTAAGGATCACATATATGGTTTTTACTACAAGGGCTATATATTCATTTTAATAAGCAAGACCGATATATAACAAAATCTAGAGTTTCAGACAGATTTATAAAACAAGTGTACGGTTTTTGGTTGCTCATGTTGCTCACGCTCACATTATACACTGTTTTACTGTATATTTTATAAAATCAATATTCAGTTTTAAACGTATGAAAGTGAAAGTGACTGTTCTCATCATTGTGAAGCACAGCACACAGTGAACCACAACAAAATTGCACCTCTGCATTTTACCCATTCACTCACATTTACACACCAGGGGGCAGCTACTGAAAGCGTCCTGGGAGCAGTGACGGGGACGGTACCTTGCTCAAGGGTACCTCAGGGCAACCTCCTAGTCTGGTATTCGACCCCAATGCCTTCTGATCCTGGGGCCAACTCCCTGACCTCTAGGCCACCGCTGCCCAAAGATATGCAACTCTGCCCAAACAGAGTTTTCAAAAAATACACAGAACTCGTCAGTGTTCCCCTCCAGTAAAAGATTTGCACGTGAATGAAGAGAAACCAACCCTAAAGGTTTTTACACCTGTTAACTTGGCCTGCTTCAAGAGACCACGTGCAGGTGACATAGTGAATAACCTCAGTTGTGATTGGGATTCAGATATTTCTGTGCTAGACTGAAGAGCTCCTGGGGATCGACTCCACTTTTCCAGTGTGAGTGTCCAGAGTCAGTGGTTTCATCAATTAGTCTAGAATTATAATCGTTGAATATCAAAATCGAAATTAAAATTCGATTAATCGAAATTAAAATTCGATTAATCGAGTAGCCCTACTGCTGTTATTTGCTCGCTCGCTCTCTCTCTCTCTCTCTCTCTCTCTCTCTCTCTCTCTCTCTCTCTCTCTCTCTCTCTCTCTCTCTCTCACTCACTCACTCACCGCCGCAGTGGCTTTCCGGGCTGCTGGTACTATGGCAGGCAGCGGCGCTGACATGTTATTACCACACATGCAGCTTCACATTCAATGGGAGGAAAACAGACCTGGAAGAGCTCGCAGCCTACCGACCACAGCCACCCACACCGCCTAGAGAAACGCAGAGAATGACGGCCGCCGGGAATTGACACTAAATCCACAGACTGATAATAAAAAACAGTGCGTCCACACTGACCGCTGTACAGCGCGCCACTGCGTGTTTCTCAACCAGCCAGCAGGTCTCAGATCAGCCTTTTGTTTCCCTCACATCTTTTCCTAACGAGCGCGTAATTAGAACAGCCGGTCCTGGAACAGATCTAAGGGCCAAATTCCGAAAGGAAGTCCCGCCTCCTTCACGGTAACCTTTCTTGATTGGCCAATCTGCAAATAAAAGCTGACCCAGTATTGGCTGATCAACATCATGTCTTTAGCTGAGGGGTGTACTGTAGAAATACTTTTTTTGATTTGAAATCAAATGAATCCTTTTGTGCCTTGACATGTGAAGAAACGAAATAAAATCCATATGCCATATAGAGCATTGATTCATGTGGCTGTAAGGGGATCGATTATCTAAACGAAATGCAAGGTCTTTGGTATCTACGCTATATGGCCAAAAGTATGTGGACAACCCTCCTAATTATGGAGTTCAGCCAAATTCCTAACAAGTGTATAAGATCCGGCACAGGCATGCCACAGTCATAGGACTGCCTCCTTGGGCACAAGTCACTCTGTGAAGTTTTTGCCTGCTTAGAGCTGCAACAGTCATCTGTGAATGCAATTATTGTGAAACAGTAGTAAATTAAACACAAAGCATGAGACCATGCTTTTTTTCTTGCATCACTCAAGCATAAGTGCACAAAGCCAAGCGCTGACTAGAGAGGGTTAAAACATGTTCACACTGGACTTGGCAGTGGAAATATGTTCTATGGATGTCATGAATAAAACTTCTGTGTCTACCAGTTTGATAAATGAACCTAGTGTGGTGGATGACAGCAGACCCCTAACTAGCTGTCCTGGCAGTAAGGTGTGGATTGAGGATTGTATAGGAGATATAAAAGTGGATGTCACTCAGTTTTCTTTTGTTTAGTTCGGAAAAGACAGAAGTTCTTTTGCCAGATCACAGAACCACTAGAGACAAACTTTCAGGTTTAATGCTAGATTTTCCTAATTGTACAGTTAGTCTTAAACACACTGTCAAAAGCCTGGGCGTTACAACTGACTCTGATCTATCTCTAGATACACACATTGGAAATATCACTAAAATAGCTTTCCTTCACCTTAGAAACATTGCTAAACTTAAAAGTTCACTCACACTACATGATGCAGAAGTATTGATACACTCATTTATCACCTCAATACTGGATTATTGTAGTGCCCTGCAGTCAGGATGTTCCAGGAAAAGCCTTCATTAACTCCAGTAAGTCCAGAACTAGAGCTAGAGTCACTAGATCCAGAAAATTTGATCATATCAGCCCCATATTATCTACACTTCACTGGCTTCCTGTGAAATTCCGCATTGACTATAAAATTTGACAGCTAACTTACAAAGCCCTAAACGGCCTCGTGCCCGAGTATCTCTCCAGGCTTATCTCTGGTCTATGAACCATCACGCTCACTTAGATCGCAACATGCTTTTTTTCTAACAGTTTCCAGAATTTTGAAAACAACAACAGGGGGAAGAGCTTTTTCATTCAAAGCTCCCCGTCTCTGGAACAGTCTTCCAGCTGCTGTCCGGGACTCAGACACACTCTCAGTATTTAAGTCCAGGCTAAAGA
>JABMDN010000085.1:0-15000 GCA_017165825.1 Hepsetus odoe
AAATAAAAAAAATAAATAAATAAAATATATATATATATATATATATATATATATATATATATATATATATACATTATGCATTGGTTTGGGCATTTCAGTCAAATTACAAGGGTTTTTTTTCTAAATGAAAATTATTATTAAGTACATCCTCTGCAAAGAACATAGTTACGTGCATTTTTTCATTGCAACATTTACTGTTGTTTTTCAAATTCAGATTAAAAACATTAAAAACATAAAAACATTAAAAATTGCCCAATAAATGACATATTGTATACTCTGTAGTGGATGCCAACAAAATGTAATTTCACTGTGGTCAAACTTATGACTGCAAGTGGTCAGAATTATGGATTTACAAAGTAGAGTTACATACAGCTGCACAAATTTTAAATTACAAGAAATATTTAATTGCTATGACTAGTTTTATTTGTCTCCATAAATATGCTGATTATTAAAAATATACCTCACAGTGAAAAGGCAAAGGTACATTCCCTGCTTTTGGCTAATCCCACATTGCATCACGTGTAAGTTTTAGATAAAACCATTTGTGAAATTAGTAAATAGAAATAGAAATGCATTGCAAATAATGAAAGAAAAAGGATTCTGTCGTACAATACGTTTAAATGAAAAAGTCCCTCCAGCTTTGTGTCTGCTAACTGTGATCAGAAATCTGATCACAGTTGAAAATAATAATTTTTTTTATGCCAGTGCTAACCATACATTGTTTTCTTATATGAGGCAGCGGTGGCCTAGTGGTTTGGGAGTCAGCCCTGGCTCGGATGATTGTGGGTTCAATTCCCTTACCAGTAGGTTACTGTCCCCATCACTGCTCCCCAGGTGCCCTCTTCTGCACGTGTGTGTATGGGTGAAATGTAGAGGTTGAATTTGCTTTAACTATGATCTATATATCCAATCCCTTCTCTGTCTTCTTTCAGGAAAACTACAGGCTAAATATGTGTTGCCATCTGGATGAAATCAACACAAATGCATTGATCTAAATACAAATGATTGATCTATCTATCTATCTATCTATCTATCTATATATTATTTGTGAAAAAAAAAACATTTCTATAGAAAAACATTACTGTTGATGAAGACACCTGTGATACTTAAATCACAACACTTCAGCACGAAATCCCATTCCAGGATACAATCCTGCACTGTAGCTATTCCGTTCCATTCAAATATTCCAACCCATTCAGTTCCAAAAGTCACTTCAATTAATTCAGGTCAGTTTAAACATCCAATTAAATGTGAAATATTACATTCAAATAATGTAAAGCCCAGTTTAAATATCCTGTGTCTTTTACACTGTTACACCCAAATATTCATATCATTGCAACCACCCCAGTAAATGTAAAATAATCCACTCAAATCTAAATAATAAAATCAAAGCATGTCAAATAAACAATTAAAAGTCAAAAGCTACATTCAGATATTAAAATCTAATTGCAAAATGTCCAGTTACATTAAAAATATTACACTCAAATGTTCACTCAGTTGAGGTCTGCTGTTCAGCTTAACCAATTCAACTGAAATGTTTAATCAGTTTAAATATCTAATTAAACTGAGTTCAAAGGAATTCAAATGAGTTCAAAAAAGGAAAAATGCTTTTGAAAAAATAAGGGAAAAAAAAGCTTGATTAAGTTTATCCAGTGGAGGATTGTGCTGGACTTCTGCTAGACTGTGCAGGTTGAGCTCAGGTTTTAGTAAGCCGGGCTTGGGTCTCTGTTCTACCGAAACTGAGCTGATGGTTATTGTTTCCCTGCTGTGCGCGCGCGCTAATGAGCCCCAGGCCGTTAACGCCGTTAGTGGCGCGCGACCCATGTGGATTCTGCTCCTCAACAGAGAGAAGAGAGAGAGGAGAGAGGAGAGAGATAGAAAGGAGGAAAGAGGGCAATCATCAATCGTTTATTAGTGCAAACCTGCATTACGAGCATTAGCGGAATGTGTATTGGTGCCCTGTCATTTCACTCCTTTCTAATGCAAAAGCCTCCATCATAAGAAGTGTGTATTCACACCGGGCTCTTGCACCCTGTCAGCTCCAGGATGGAAACATCTCTGTGAAGGCTGTTGTTCATTTGCTGACCGGCAGCCTTCTCCCAGATCTGGACTGTTTCCTCTCCACCGGTCCATCTGTGTAGCTTCACTACAATAAGTGAGGAAAGTTTGAAAGCGGGTTGGATTACTTTAGAGATTCAGTGCAGACTCTGGGTCACAAAAAATATTCCTAATTGGATTAAGGGGATACACTTTGGAGATTAGGGCTGGGCAATAGCACAGTATTTATCATTATAGTGATAAATTACATCCCAATATTTTTTCTGAGTGTATCGTGATTCAGTAATTATGCTTTATTGCACAGAGAGCAGAATTTAGTTCTGTTGAATTGGGCTCAGCGAATTTGATGAGGAATAAAATGTATTCATATTTTCATGGCACTCTTGGGTCCTTCTTCATTCAGACTCATGTCAGAAAAAAAAAATATGATGACATATGGTGAAACCCTTTTTTTAAATGGAGGTATTATATTGATCAGCCCTACTGCAGATTTTTAAAGCATATTACAAGATGTTCTCCAACTATTCAACATCTCATCCATCTACAACTCTTCCTGGCCAGTTTCCCCCCAGTTTTTTCACTTTCCTCCATTAATTCTGCATGTTGGGGATGAATGGCCTGAAATGGGCCTGGTGCTCCTGATGACACCCTGCAGCTCAGAAACGAGACTGATTGCGTGCGTTTTTATTCTGAAAGCCCCGTTTTCGCCTTTAAACCGCGTTGAAAGCGCGTTTAAGCAGCTCGTTTGTTTTGTTTGAGCTGGAGGAGCCTTTGATCAGCGCAGTCTCGGTTTAATGTCGTTCTTCTCCCGCTCTTCTTCTTCTTCATCATCATCTGCTCATCCGAGATCAAATTAGTCTCCAGTTAACAAAAGCTCACTCATCAATGATGAAGCAATTCGATTAACCGCAGTATCATTAGACTGTCTAACATGCATTATTCCCAGATTGTATCGATTAACGCACAGCCCGCGCGCTCCAGTGTGTTTGCGTGTCTGTGTGTGCGTGTGTGTGTGTGTGTGTGTGTGTGTGTGTGGGGTTGGGGGGGGCAGGTTTCGCTGGCCTGGCGCGCAGACAGACCTACAGATAAAAATCTAAGCTCTGATCACTCAGACTGACTGAGCTGTGTTTGATCGAGGTGTCAACGCGGTGCAGCAGCTCAGTCTCTCACAGCTGTAACAGGTGCATGAGTCCACACATCCCTGTGTGTGTGTGTGTGTGTGTGTGTGTGTGTGTGTATCTTGCAACATATGTATGACAGTGTCTACTATGATTCTAATGAGCTTTAAAGTCAATATTTAGTATGACCACGGTTCCCCTTCAACACAACCTGAACTTTCGCAAGCTTCCTTCAGGAAAAGTTCTCCAGGCTTTTTGAAGAACATTCTAAAGTTCTTTTCTTCTGTTCTCCTTCAAGATAATCCCATATTGCTTCTTCCTCTGAAACTTTACAGGTACAGGGAGTAGATATTGGTATATTGGTATAATATACCAATATCTACTCCCTGTACCTGTAAGCAGTAGTATAGCTTGTTGTTTAGTTGTTTAATTTAGCTGAAAGTTTGTTTTGACTTCAGTAATACAGTGCATCACAATAATACATCAAATAAAGATAAATGAGATGGAAAGTAACTGGACAGTAAAATGTACGTGTCCATGAAAATACATAAAATCTGACTGACCAAATAAAAAGCTTTTTAAATATATTTTTAATCTGGTGCCTGAAACCTTTGTACAGTACTGCATGTGCAAGTTGTATTTAGCTACAGTAGTCTACAGGTGAATGTATATTTTCTACGAATACAATTACAAACGTGTGTGTGTGTGTGTGTGTGTGTGTGTGTGTGTGTGTGTATCTTCCACATCTGAAACTCTCCTAGTCTAAGCACGAGACTAAAGGTGGACATATGCGCTGATGATGTCCATTATGCACAAAAACAGCTGCAACAGCCACAGGAACAAGTTAAATGATGCTTTTCCTAAAACTAAGTGTGAACATCTGTAAGGAGCAGCTCTGGTGTGTGGGGTCAGTCTGCTGGATGAATCAACAGTGAGCAAATAGGGGAAAGTTATGAGAACAAAATCTGGGCAGGGGTTTGCTTCCTTCCGCACCAAAACACACGCACACACACACACACACACACACACACACACACACACACACACACACACACACACACACACCCTTGCACTCATTTATTACAGCATACGCTTATAATGGTCATCATGCAAGGCGTGCAGGGGTTCATAAAGCAGGGTTTTTCAGAAAAGCAGTGGCATACATGAATATTCATTCATCTTTTTGTGGACAGTTCAACTGCTAAATAACCAATTAAAATAACTTCAACAAACATAAATATAGTAGTGGCTGACAGCTGATCAGAGGCTGAACACTGCATGTAACTCTATAAGTATAATACTAATGTGTGTGTGTGTGTGCGCGCGCCGCGTGTGTGTATCTGCGTGTGTGTGTGTGTGTGACCATGAACACATTTGAAAATGAGCATGCAATATGTCTATTTTGAACAAATCCACAAATGTACATTTATGCTTATGTATATTTATGTAATTACTTATATAATATCACATTTTATAGATACACAAATATGTTGTCAGCAGGTTATGCACGTTATGTTTTTGAGGTTTATTTGATTTTAGGTTTGTTTGGGATCTTAAGTTTAAGGTTTTTTGTTGTTTTTAGTTTATTGGGAATTTTCCACTCTGTCGTTTTCCCGCCAGGCCCCTCTGCAGTGTGAAGCTTCTGAAACTCGACTTTGACATTGGCTCTGCTCTGCTCTGCTCTGGACTCTCGGCTGCTGTTATCGCTCGGAGAGCTGTGGCTCCTCGCACCTTTAATCCACTCCTCTGCGCTCTCATTGGCCCGCGCGCTGCTTAAAGAGCCCGGCATGGCCGCAGGTCTGCAGAGCCTCACCTTCCCTCGGTGCGACGGAGGCCATGATGTTGCCCAGTGTGGAGATGATGCAGCTGGAGCAGCGCTGTAAGCAGGCCGAGCTGGAGCAGTTCCCGCCGAGCCCGCAGTCCGCAGAGTCCGAGCTCAGCTGCTCCAGTCCGGAGGGCAAAGCCCCCCGAGTCAGGAGACCCCTGAACGCCTTCATCATCTGGACCAAAGAGGAGCGCAGGAGACTAGCCCAGCTCAACCCTGAGCTGGAGAACACTGACCTCAGCAAGATACTGGGTGAGCGCCACACACAGACACACACACACACATATATATATATATATATATATATATACTATCTCCAAAGAAGCAGGCTCATTACAAAGATTACAATATTGAGACTTTTTTCAGGCCTACATATTAGTTGGTGTGTGAAGAACCATTCATTAAAGGGTTCTTACTAGAA
Organism: Hepsetus odoe; assembly: GCA_017165825.1. Lineage (NCBI taxonomy): Eukaryota > Metazoa > Chordata > Actinopteri > Characiformes > Hepsetidae > Hepsetus > Hepsetus odoe. Next base: position 5,423 of record JABMDN010000085.1, read on the forward strand.
CCTATATATAAACACTTTTCAAGATTCTTCCAGCTCATACATCTCTTGTCCAAATCAGGTTCTTGAACTAAAAGAGAATCCTATAATCAGCCCTTCTCAAACTGGGGTTCGTTTTCTTTTCTCTTATTCAGATTAATATTTCATAGAATCCCTCTGGAGAGGCCAATGCCGTCCAAGCCCAACTTAACGAGCTGTAGTGTCAGTTAACAGTGCCATGTTCCTCGAAAGCGATAGCAGCTTTGAAAGCTGGCTAAATTAACAGGAATTTTGCACTGTGTATCTGTAAATGAAGCATTCAACTTTAGGTCTGTGTAATGCACATCCAGCCTTACATTTCTTCCTAATCCTATTTTCTCTCTTTTTCGCCCCTGTGCAGGTAAAACATGGAAGGCCATGTCTCTGGCTGAGAAAAGGCCGTACATGCAGGAGGCTGAGAGATTAAGGGTTCAGCATACCATCGATCACCCGAACTACAAATACCGTCCCCGCAGGCGCAAAAGCAACAGACGCAGCACCAAAACCCCGCCAAGTGACAACATCAGCTCTCCTAACCTCCACCTCATCTACATGCTCCACAACCAGGCCCTGCACTACGCTCACACACACACACCAGTTGACTCATACGCGTACACACACAGTTTGGCTTTTCCCAGTCATCCCACAGTGGCTCCAGAATGGGCGACATTTTCAAACGGGGGGGTGTCTTTCTCAGACAGAGCAGCCTTCTTGAGCTCCTCTCTAACATACCCACAACAGGCCATGTACACAGCAGAGCCTCAGCTGTACTACAGCTCCCAGCATGCAGTGCAGCAGAGGACAGAACACCGGGACTGGCGAGGAACAGTGTGGATGTGTGCTGTACACAGTGGACCTTCTCTAGAAGTTTGTGAGCATGTTGACGGACATGCTGGACCAACTGGACCGCAGCGAATTCAACCAATACCTCAATCCTGCGTTACCTAAAGACCAACAATGACTACAAATATCAAATGTCATTTTTTTATTACATCAATATTGAATATATATATATATATATATATATATATATATGTGTGTGTATATATATATATATGTGTGTATTTGTATTTATTTATATTGTAAAAGTTGCCTTGACCCAGAATAAGCTGAATCCCATAACTAAATAACCTCATCAATGGAGACCCTTCACAAAAATGTTTTACTGTAAACATTTTAAGGTTCTTTGTTCCAGTGACTGTGAGATTCATGTAGTTCTTTGTATGACTGAAACATATTTATGACTCATTTACTTGGGAGAACGCTCGCAGCTGCTATAAATAAAATAAGTTTAAATATAATGCTGTGTTTTTCACCTCTGAATCACCGTGAATAATGATAGTGAGGTTCAGGGTTCATGTGAGGTCACAAGACAGAGGTCCTGCTATTCTTTCATTGTTTTACATTTACGCCTATTTGTTTGAATGGTTGATCAAATCAGGATCTTGATGATGTTATGGCTTAACAACATTTAGCTTTTCAAAAGGTTTCTTGTAACGATATGTACTTCAAAATAACCAGGTTTATTTAAAGTGAAAAAGAATAACGATAAATGCCAAAGAAAATATTTATTACGATAAAAAAGTCATGAATTAAACATATCTGAAAGCAGTTCTTCACACATACAGCCAGAAATAAACAAATATACTTATTTTTAAGTACATATCATTACGAAAAAAGCTTGTAAAACAAGTCAGAATGCTTATTGTTATTTATGCTTATTTTATATTGTAATTAATGTAGTATTTATTATCAGAAAAATACTTTGATAAAGCCTTTACACATATGTTATGTTACACCAACCTAATTTATAAAAATAAAAACTTTTTTTTACTTTTTCACCTTTATAGATAGGTAGTGTATATTAATTGCACTTTCCCAAGCAGGTCAAAAATCATAACAGAATGAATATCTGGCTTAATGTATGAACCAGAAGAGTCCAGAAACATTTGGGTTCCAACAATACATAGTGAATTAGTGGGTTAGAGCCACCCAAGTGTTTGTGCTTTGGGTGGAGTCACAGTCCTCTGTGTTATCCTTGATGAAGCTTATTACTATAAAGATCCTAAAATCTCCAAACCACACCCACTCAAAGCAGATTAGAACTCACGTCCAGTATTTATATGAATATTTTTCTAAGGCAATAACTTCAGTGCTTCTGCAGTGTTTCTGACATTGCATCAGCACAGCCTGGATTTCTCAATCAGCTCAAACATTTGACTGAAATGTATGGGGCGTATCTTTTTTTTTGCAATTTTCCATTTATCTAAATCACCACAGCTATCTGCGGAATTTGAGACCTTCTGAAGTTGATATGTAAAATATGTGAGCAGCAGAACGCTCTCGGATAAAACACAGCAGATCAATTCCATTTCTTAACGGTACAATTTCTGGAATGTGAAAAAATTGATTCTGAAAAGGTTTACTCATTGCTTACCTTACTTTTACATGATATTTTCTACTGCCTTATGCTAAAAATGAAATACCCCTTATTGCAACCCAGATTTAGATTTAGATTATTTCCTGTTGAATGACCTTTAGTGGCTAAATTTGTGGCAGTGTGAGATAAAGTTTGAGCCTAATTCTTTGCTTTGGGGAATTCCAGCGCCGTTGATAAAAATGTTGAAACAAAGCTGGAGAGGAAGAAAATGAGAGGTGGAACATGGATAATGGAAAACCAACTGAGGAGGGTGGATGTGAGGCAGCAATTTGGACCAACACCAGCAAGGCATTATGAAGGCATTAATTATAGAGTGGACTATTAGGGCAACAAAGTCACAACATGAACAAAGTTCCTTAACACATGGTACATTTACATTTACATTACATTTACATTTACGGCATATCAATCAATTATTTGTAAAATTTAAACTTTATTGAAGAAAGCAAACATTTTAAACTTGTGAAATAATTTTATTCCAGAGGCTCTTTAAACTATAACAAGATGAGTTATTTGGTTTAGGTTTAGGAACCGTTTGTCTTTCTATTACTAGGTAAATGAACAAATGAAATTCTATACATTTTCTCTGAAAACGTCAGTTATTTCAGCAAAATATAAATTTGTTCTAAATTAAGTAAACGTGTTGAAAACTTGTAGAAAAAATACCACCTCCATTTTCAGGGTAGAGCATTTCTATTGGTTCTAATTTCATGAAATGCGATTTAAAGGTCTGGCTGAGCTTTCAAATGGTATATAAAATAAAAGTGGAGATACAAGGTTGTCATATAGCAGTGAAAATGTTCTTTTATTATAGAAAGATAGCATGAAATCTTTCAATTTAGAAGTAAGCAGCTTTTTGAATAAACATTTACTTGATCAAGGGCCGATGTTCTTTCACCGAAGGGGCATTATCAGACAGAGTTAATAAGTGATGAAGAGCCTATGAAGAGATTTGTTGGCTTCAGGAGTGTGACCAGCCTCAGTTCAGTGTTTACTGAACCTTTCTACATTGATCGTCTTCTTTTGTGTGTGTGAGTGAGTTTGTGTCAAGTCTTTGATCTCTCACTGGAATTTTTATACTCTGAGAGACCAGAGGCTTGAGGATGAGAACAAGGTGTTTGTGTGTGTGTGTGTGTGTGTGTGTGTGTGTGTGTGTGTGAGAGAGAGAGAGAGAGAGAGAGAGAGAGAGAGAGAGAGAGAGAGAGAGAGAAAGACCTCTACATTTCCATACAATGGAAAAGGCAGAGTTTATGTGTTAACCCACACTAAAACTTCATTTAGTATTACTCTGCATCCTGTCTTAGTGCACACACACCTGCATGTGTGATTATATGTGTGATAATACACTGACTATGTGACTCTCACATGCATGAATCTTTCCAGAATATTTTGGGAGCCTTCTTTGAATCAAGCAGGTAGGCCAGGATGTTTCTTTTAATCTTTTTCTTTTAATGCCTCAGACTGAGTCTTTGCATTGCAGTATTAATTAAATGTGAAGCTCAATTAAAGTTGCATCAGAGGCATGGCTGCATTCTGAAAAAAGAAAGACTCATGTCTCAGTCAGCAGATCTCTCCTGGTAATGATTATAAGAAAGAAAGGTAATCAGAAGAGGGAGGTCATGAGGAACTGAAAGAGAACTGATGCCGCTGATATCACGAACACTTTCTGAAGCTCCCACAACAAATGATATATAAAATCATCTCCCATCGCCAACAAATGATCTATGAAATCTGCATTGTGCCTGTTTGCATCCTTTAAACAGCTTGCCGCTCCCTTAACACATATTTCTTAAGACATTTTTTTTTTGCTGTGCTGGTTTGGAATGAATAAACAGGGGCTTTTTCTTTTACATTTTTCCCAGATTTAACACTATATCCAGCTGGTTTATTTATTTTTTGGCTAGTTTGTGTTATAATTTTTTTTTATAAAGAATGGATCAACTGAAAAATCCAAAATCCTTTAACATTGACTTCCATTTTAGGTAGAGTTTTTTTTTCTTTTATCTTTAAAGTTACTACTTTGGAGAGTTAGTTAGTTTTGATTAGACACCCATCATGTGTAATGAAGGCATAGATACATTTGCTGAATGACCATGAGAGCAACAGCATAATATTTTTTCATTTGAAAGTTGGTTTTACATTTGAATTACTCTTAAACAACTTTATTTGAGACAGACTGGCTGTTTTTGAGTGAAAAGTAGAGTTACAATATTGTTACTTCATGACCGCTTCAACATGAATCAGCTCTGCTCAACAGTCATGGTTGTGCAGTTGTGGCCAAAAGTTTGGAGAATGACGCAAGTATTGGTTTTCACAAAGTTTGCTGCTTTTTTAGACCTTTTTGTCAGATTTTTCTGTGGTAATGGAAGTATAATTACAAGCATTTCATAAGTTTCAAAGGCTTTTTTTGATATAACATATTAATATACCTTAAGTTTATGCAAATAGGCTGCCCTGAGATACCCTTAAGCAAGGAACCGTCCCCATCACTGTTCCCCAGGCAGCTGCCCCATGCTGCACATGTGTGCAGAGGAAGCATTTTCTTGTGTCTCACCGTGTGCTGTGCTGTTTCATAATGACAATTAGTCACTTTCACTTCACTTTTGCAGAATATCAGTCTGTGAAAATCCATCTTACTAGCAGCATTATTCATACATGTGAAGCCCTTTTTGTGCAAATTCATGACAGCATAACAGAGTGACAGAGGGGGGGAGGGGGCGTTAAGTTCATTTTCATGACAAAGAGGGACTTTGCCAATAATTTTGAGTCATTCTCAAAATTTTTGGCCATAGTTGTACGTTCTCCTTTTACTTGCTCTTCCAACAGCCACCATGTGAGGGAGCTATCAAGTTTCACACAAAGGACTGCATCATGGTCTGTCAAAAAAGATGATAAAAGAAGAAGCTCTCACAAGCACCCTGCAGGTTAATTGGAAGGCAGCATTAAGAAAGTAATCAGTCACTTGTTGGCTGAAATTATCAACAGGACCTTATGCTTACCCTGTTGGCTCATTCACAAAAAGTTAAAAGCTTTATAAGAAGGAATGACTGGGTCAAATCATCTCAAAACTGGCTGATTTTGGGAGCTGGTTAACCTGAAGTGGTCAAAAAACAGACAACTGGCAAACCAGCTAAAGAGTGATAGATGTCTGTGGTTTAGTGATATACATGGGGAGGAAAAAGTTAGTCAATCGGGTTTAATTGGTTTAATTGGGGCAGCGGTGGCCTAGTGGTTAGGGTGTTAGCCACATGATCGGAGAATCGGGGGTTCGAACCCCTTCCCAGTAGGTTGCCCTGAGGTACCCTTGAGCAAGGTGCCGTCCCCATCACTGCTCCCCGGGCGCTTTCAATAGCAGCCCACTGCTGCACATGGGTGAAATGCAGAGAACAAATTTCCCATTCGTGGGATTATAAATAAAGGATTATTATTATTATTAATTCCACAGCTACTGAGGGGCAGCGGAAGTCTAGTGGCTAGGGACTGGGCCCAGTATCAGCTCTTAGGACGCCATGGGGTATGTTTAAGTAAGGTACCGTCCCCATCAATGCTCCCTGGGTACTGGATATGGCTGCCAACTGAGTTAATGAGTTAAATGCAGAGGATGCATTTCGTTGTGGTTCACTGTGTGCTTTGCTGTGCTCACAATGACAAAAAAGTGAAAGTGACAACCCTTGTCATTGTGAGGTCACAGCACAGCACACAGTGAACCACAACAAAATTGGACCTCTGCACTTAACCCATGCAGCAGTGGGCAGCTGTTGAAAGTGCCCGGGGAGCAGTGACAGGGACGGTACCCTGCTCAAGGGTACCTCAGGGAAACCTACTGGTGAGGGAATCAAACCCACAATCTTCCGATGCAGGGGCAACTCCCTAACCACTAGGCCACCGCTGCCATGTTAATAATCACTTTCCCTTCACTGTAGCACAAATTACTAAGGATGTTAATGTTTATGACAGAAAGCTTTCAGAACATTATGACAGACCATTCAGAGTGCTCATAGCAATAGCTATGGAGCAATGGAAGAAGGTGCATCTTGTTGTCTTTTACGTCATGTGGACAGCTGGGTGCATGCCCACCTGTCACTTGGGAAAGAAATGGAATCAAGATGCCAATGGAGGCAGTGTGATGCTTTCAGCAATGTTCTGCTGGGAAATAGACAAGTATCCACAGACAAGCATCCTACCTCTAGACCACCACCTCCCACGTACTACCCATGCACATTGCATCAGATCAGATATTTATGGGATGTCCTGTACAAACTAGTCTGATTTGTTTGGTGCCAGATACCACAGCACACCTTCAGAAGTGGACACCAGGGGGAATTAAAGAAAAAAAAAAAAAAATCAGGGAGCTGGTTTTAATGTTATGGCTGATCTAGTCTGTCTTCATTTGTGACTCTTTGACCTGCATGATGGTGTCTGCCAGAGCACATAAAGCTGCAAAAAATTAATTTTAGAGAAAGGGCTTTCCACAGGCATTATTTGCCAGGAATGTGTGTGCAAGTGTGTGGGGGGGAATTATGAGGCAGTTCAGACAGATAGGGTCATTTACCTCTGGTGCTAGAGATTAACACAAACCCAGATTAAAATCTCAAAATAGAGAAATCCATTTTAGAGAGAATAGCATGTTCAAAAAAGATACACAGAGAAACCTGGAAGTATACATGTTTTTGCATAAGTGTGTATGTGTCTGTGTTAGGAGGAACAGATAAAGGGGAGACTGATCATAAAACACTGTCAGGCACGTCTTTTTGTCGAACTAAACATAAATATCAAAAAATGAATATTTGTCTCAAAGCTTCACAATGTGTTATTGGTTTAACAGCATCATAATATCTTACAGATATTAAAGCATTATAGTGTCTAATGACATATGTCCCCAACTCCGGTCCACCAGTCCAGCAAAGTTTGGTGGTTCCCCTCCTTAAGAACCATCACTAAGCCTGGCAATTAACAAGTGAGTTGAACTAGGTGTATTTGGAGGAGGGAAATAATTTAACTATGCTGAACAACAGCACTCCTGGAATTGAGAAATCTTCTTTTTTAATTAGGATGCCCCCTGGACGCCTCCCTGGTGAGGTGTTCTGGGCACGCCCCACCGGAAAGAGACCCCGGGGAAGACCAAGGACACGCTGGAGAGACTATGTCTCTCGGCTGGCCTGGGAACGCCTTGGGATCCGTCTGGAGGAGATGGAAGAAGTGGCCGGGGAGAGGGAAGTCTGGGCATCCCTGCTGGAGCAGCTGCCCCGCAACCCGACCTCGGATAAGCGGAAGAAAATGAGTGGATGGGTGGATGTCTGATAATATGTCTAATAGTTCTAACAGCATTATAATGTCTCATAGGTTCAAGGGCACACCATAATATTAAAGCTGTACAGGTCTAATGCCTTATGACTAACGGATCTTTATCGTGATGATGTCTTATTATCATAATGTCTTATCTAATAGGTGTTTTTCATGTTGACAAGTCATCTATTATAAAGCTTAAATGTTGTCTATTAATAGACATTAGTGAAAGTGACTATTCTTGTCATTGTGTGAACACAGCACAGCACAGCACACAGTGAACCACAACAAGATTGGACTTCTGCATTTAACCCATGCACACAAACACACACCATGCAGCAGCTATGAAAGCACCCAGGGAGCAGGGACATGGACGGTACTCAAGGGTACCTCAGGGCAACCTACTGGTAAGGGGCTTGAACCCACAATCTTCCGATCCTGTAGCCAACTCCCCAATCACTAGGCCACCGCTGCCATGTTAATCATTATCATTGGCATCTTTGAAACCCTGTTGCTTAAGAATTAATGAGCCTGCAATCATTTGACCTGAGATCTTTCTGCTTACTGATCTTTACTTATGTTTTCCATCAGTCAGCATTATACCTGTCTTTTATTCATAGATATCAGACAGAACTCACACATTGCAAAATAATGTCTTATTACTCACCTTTTTGACATCTTACAGATTATAATCCATGATTTAAAAACCTTAAGGTTTAATAGCATTGCAATGCCACACTTTTGCTGTTACATTAAATCATATTAAAGGTCTAATAGCATAATAATATAATAATAATAATGTTTTTAAAACATTTTATAATAAATTCTTTGTGTGTGTGTGTGTGTGTGTGTGTGTGTGTGTGTGTGTGTGTGTGTGTGTGTGTGTGTGTGTGTATGTGTGTGTGTGTGAGTGTGTGTGTGTGTGTGTGTGTGTGTGTGTGTGTGTGTGTGAGGACACAGTCCGTCAGTGCAGGAGGAATGCTGTCTTGGGAATGTGTGTGACTGGAGAATAAGTCGAGCAGAGTATTTATTGTTGTTGTAGGGCCGGGTTGCCAGATTGAGCCTGCGCTCTGCTGATAGCGCCTGTGTTATTGTAAGGCCACAAGGCCATCTGATAAGCGCTCACTGCAGCGATAAGGCCTGTTTAGGATGGTGCTGAGCCAGAACCCTCAAAACCCCCACAAAGTAAAGTTCAAGACACACACACACATACAGTCACACACACACACACACACACACATAAGAAAATCATACTTACTGTGTGCTCTGTCATTCTATTGAGCTATTACAGAGTATAAACATGGTTCCGGATGTGAATGAGAGAGAGAGAGAGAGAGAGAGAGAGAGAGAGAGAGAGAGAGAGAGTGGCAGGGTGGTTGAGTGGCAGGGTGGCTATCTATTCAGGGATCAACAAAGGGAAGCTGGTCATCTGACATACATTCAGGGAAGTTAGTGTAAGAGGCTAAAGTGTGAAATCACTTTTCATTATCTGTGTGTGTGTGTGTGTGTGTGTGTGTTTGTGTGTGTGTGTTTGTTTGTATGTTTTCATACATTTGGAGGAAAAAAAAGGGTCATATCCTGGCATCATTTTTTGTAGGGGTCACAACCTTCAAAAAATCTCCATAGAAAAGAGACTCTACATGAGAAGAACATGTTCTTACCTTACATTGGAAGTTCAATGAAAGATTTGATTGGATGTTGTTTTGGAACATTTTTATGTCATTTTATGTCATTTTATGTCATTAAATTATTCAATTTTACCACTGCAATTGTGTTAAAACATTAAAAACAACAGGAACAAAGGAAACAATTTTGATCTTATTGTTTAATTTACATA
>JABMDN010000085.1:22500-122500 GCA_017165825.1 Hepsetus odoe
TATAAGATATACAGAGCTGATAAAATTTTTGGCAGAAGTGTGAGTGTGATTGGGCCCAGCTGACTTTGACAAATCCTCTTATTGGCCCAACCAAAAATGAACACTCAAGTGTACTTTCAATTTTAATGTCTTATTAATACATAAACCAAATCTACTAATAAATGAAACAGGTAAACATTTGAAATGTAATTACTGACATTGACTAGGTTTGACCAATAATCATATTAATAGCATTTTATACCTATCATCCCCATATATATTGACTGAGAGCAAGAACAAAGCTCATTCAAAGCAGAAAAGTAACCAGGCAGATTATATAATTCTAATAACAGTTTACCAACAACTAACTACATCTGAGGACATAAATTCAAAAAATAAAATAAAAAGTTTGAGCATGTTAAAATGAGTTTTTTTCCTTTATTATGATTTCTGATAATGATATCTTTTTTTTTGTTTGTTTGTTTTTTGTGGTTGACAGTCATGGTTAATTTACTGCTTCATTTTACACTGCTGATTTGAGAAGTTGATTGGTTGAGAGGTGTTCCACTTGTGCTTATTCTTGATATCAGCACATTTTTTCACATTAATTCTCAATACTGACCAGTTTACACTTTGGTCAGATTCTGAAAAAAATCACCTTCAGCTTGTGCCTGAGACCAAAAGACAATCACAATATTATTTCCGTTAACATGGTCCTGTTCTACTATATAAGCAGCCACTGGCCATAGGGGTGAAATTCAAAATTTGGCCAACCTGCAAATTTTTCATGCTCATCCAAAACAGCAGTCCAAGCCTTGCTCCAGATTTTTGGCATAATATTTCAACATTTTCACTTAAAAGATTCTGGATCAAGCTAAAGGTGGAGCATATCTCAGGATGTATTTGAGATGCAACAGTGATGTGTGACAACTGTCTCTTCAGACTGCATATCAGTGATAGTGTCACTGACTAGACCTTTCGGACCAGAGAGGTCACATATAACACATTTAACATTTGCAACCTTTGTAGGGTGTGTAAGCATATTTGTATGGCACCAGAAGGGCCTAGGGGAGTCTGGGGTGGAGTGAGGTGTGTGTGAGTGTGTGTGTGTGTGTGTGTGTGTGTGCATGGGTGTATGGGAGCGGTCTCTCATTCTTATCTAAGCTACTGCTTCAGCGTGCATTTCCTGTCCCCCACAAACTGCTTCCTGTCCTTGGCGTAGGAGCACACACTGTCCGCCTTCAGACATACACACACACACGCACATGCGCCCACACGCACACACACATACGCGCTCACACTCACACACAGACTGTCGCCAGGCGAGCCTTTCTGGGGAATTACACAATAGCACTGGCTCCTGAGTGCCGAGAGGGACTTTACATGAGTCAAACGGAAGCTGTATATGTGTTAGCACTGCACACACACACACACACACACACACACACACACACACACACACACACACACACACACACACACACACACACACACATACACACACACATACACACACATACCCATCCCCTAAAGTACAGTAGTGCAAGTGCCTGAACTGTAAATACTCAATACTATGTCAATATGTCAATACTTCTGCACAAATACATGGTGAAACATCCTGAGATTTTCAGTGATCCAATATTACATATACATTTTACACTGCTCAAAATAATACTTTGAAAACACATCAGATCTCAACTGTAAAAAATATCCTGCTGGATATCAATACTGATATGCAATGGATAATGTGTTGTTACATCATTTGATGAAAATGAAAATGATCAACCTACAGAAGGCTTAATTCAAAGTCACCAAGAAATTTAAACTAAAAAACTGATGCGGCAGGCTGGTCCAGGTTGCTGAAATGTCATTGCAGCATCTCAAAATGGTACTCAGTAGTTTGTATGGCCCCCATTTGCTTGTATGCATGCCTGACAATGTATGAGATGACGGGTGGTATCTCTACCCAGATCCTGACCAGGGCATTACTGAGCTCCTGGACAGTTTGAGGTGTAACCTGGCAGCGTCGGATGGACCTAAACATGATGTCCCAGAGATGTTCTATTGGGTTTAGGTCAGCCAAGCGTGGAGGCCAGTCAGTGGTATCAATTCCTTCATCCTCCAGGAACTTCCTGCATACTCTTGCCACATGAGGCCAGGCATCATCATGCACCAGGAGGAACCCAGGACCCACTGCACCACTGAAGGGTCTAACAATGGGTCTAAAGAATTCATCTCAATACCTAATTGCAGTCGGGGTTCCATCATTCATCCTGTACAGGTCTGTGCATCCCTCCATGGATATGCCTCCCCAGACCAACACTGACCCACCAACAACCCAATCATGCTGAACAATGTTGCAGGCAGCATAATGTTCCCTGTGGCTTCTCTTGACCCTTTCACGTCTGCTACATGAGCTCAGAGTGAACCTGCTCTCATCTGTGAGAAGCACAGGGTGCCAGTGCGGAACCTGCTAATTCTGGTGTTCTCTGGCAAATGCCAGTTGAGCTCCATGGTGCCGGACTGTGAGCCCAGGGCTCACTAGAGGACATTGGACCATCAGGTCACCCTCATGAAGTCTGTTTCTAATGGTTTGGTCAGAGACATTCGTGCCAGTGGCCCGCTGGAGGTCACTTTGTAGGGCTCTGGCAGTATTCATGCTGTTCATCCTTACACAAAGGAGCAGATACCGGTCCTGCTGATGGGTTAAGGACCTCCAACGGCCCTGTCCAGTTCTCCAAGTGTAACTGATTGTCTCCTGGAATCTCCCCCATGCTCCTGAGACTGTGCTGGGAGACACAGCAAACCTTTTGGCAATGGCACGTATTGATGTGCCATCATGGTGGAGTTGGACTACCTGTGCAACCTCTGTAAGGTCCAGATATCACTTCATGCTACCAGTAGTGACACTGACCCTAGTGCAAAACTACTGAAAATCAGTCAAAAAAAAAAGATGAGGAAAGAAAAAAATGTCTGTGGCCTCCACCTGCGAAACCATTCCTGTTTTTGGGGTCGTCTATTTGTTGTCCCTTCAGTGAACCTGTTGTTAATTTCATTAACACCAAAACAGCTGACACTGATTAACAACCCCCTCTGCTACTTAACTGAACAGATCAATATCCCAAAAGTTTAACTGACTTGATACTATTCTCTGATTAATAAGTGTTCCTATAATTTTTTTGAGCATGGTATTTATGAGTGCAATTTATGTATTTCTCTTTGGTGTGTGCTTTGAAATCCTTGTGCAGCAAACTACATGCAAATATGTTCAATAACTGTTGTTCAATCCTGCCCATCAGTGCAGATTTTAGCTGAATCCTCTGTGCATACATTTCACAGTGGTCATGCTATCACTTCAATTGTAAGCCCTCCATTTCTTTTCCCAGCCACTAGGGATGCACTAGCCAGTGTATTTCTTCATTCCGTTCCCAAGCCCAGATAAATGAGGAGGGTTTTGTCAGGAATGGCATCTGGAGTAAAACATTTACCAAACCAATATGCATATAATGAAAGAGACTTCCATACTGGATCAGTCAAGGCCCTAGATAATAACAACCTTCACCAGTGCTTTTAGCCTACAGGGTGTGATTGGAAACTGGACTGCTGTTGACTGAAGGAGAAAAAGAAGAGGAGGAAGGCACGTCTGGAGGAAAGAAGGAGGTGTAGGAGAATGGAAGTGAAAATTGGAATGTAGGCAGCATGACTAGTAAAGGTAGAGAATTAGCTGATATGATGGAGAGAAGAAAGGTTGAGACTAAATGGAAGGGTAGTAAAGCCAGGTATATTGCAGGTGGCTTTAAATTATTTTACCATAGTGTGGTTGGAAGGAGAAATGGGGTAGGTGTTACTCTGAGAGAAGTGTATGTCAAAAGTATTTTGGAGGTGAGTGTCAGATAGGGTGATAAGTTTGAAGCTGGAAGTTGAAGGTGTCGTAATGAATGTTGCCAGTGCTTATGTCCCACAAGTTGGGTATGAGATGAAGGAGAAAGAAGAATTCTGCAGTGAGTGAGATGAAGTGATAGCGAGTGCACCCAGGGGAGAGAGAGTGGTGATTGGTGCAGACTTTAATGGACCTGTTGATGAAGGGAACAGAGGTGATGAGGATGTGATGGGTAGGTATGGTGTCAAGAAAAACAGCGCAGAAGGTCAGACGGTTGTAGATTTTGTGAAAAGGGTGTAAATGGCTGTAGTAAATACTTATTTTAAGAAGAGGGTGGAGCACAGGGTGACATACAAGAATGGTGGAAGATGTACACAGGTGGATTATATCCTTTGTAGGGTGGTCAGTAAGAAACCCAGCCACTAGGGATGCACAAGCCAGTGTATTTCTTCGTGATGGTCCCAAGCCCAGGTAAATGGGGAGGGTTACATCAGGAAGGGCATCCGGTGTAAAACTTTGCCAAATCAATATGCGGACAATGATTCAGAATTCCATACCGGATCGGTCGAGGCCTGGGTTAACAACGACTGCCACCAGTACTGTTAGCCTACAGGGTGCTGGTGGAAGTTGGACTACTGTTGGCCAAAGGAGAAGAAGAAGAAGAAGAAGAAGAAGAAGAAGAAGAAGAAGAAGAAGAAGAAGAAGAAGAAGAAGAAGAAGAAGAGGAAGACAAATCCAGATGGAGATGGAGAGAAAGAAGGGGTGGAGAGTGGAAATGAGAGTAGGGACTTTGAATGTTGGCAGCATGACTGGTAAAGGTAGAGAATTAGCTGATATGATGGAGAGAAGAAAGGTTGACATTTTGTGTGTGCAAGAGACTAGATGGAAGAGTAGTAAAGCCAGGTGTATTGGAGGAGGGTTTAAACTGTTCTACTATGGTGTGGATAGAAGGAGGAATGGGGTAGGTGTTATCCTGAAGGAAGAGTATGTGAAGAGTGTTTTGGAGGTGAAGAGGGTCTCAGGTAGGATGATGAGTTTGAAGCTGGAAGCTGAAGGTGTGATAATGAATGTGGTTAGTGCTTATGCTCCACAAGTTGGTTGTGAGATAATAGAGAAGGAAAAATTCTTGAGTGAGTTAGATGAGGTGATAGAGAGTGTACCCAGGGGAGAGAGAGTGATGATTGGCACAGATTTTAATGGTCATGTTGGTGGAAGGAACAGAGGTGATGAGGAGGTGATGGGTAGGCATGGTGTCAAGGAGAAGAATGCTGAAGGTCAGATGTTTGTAGATTTTGCAAAAAGGATGGAAATGGCTGTAGTTAATACTTATTTTAAGAAGAGGGAGGAGCACAGGGTGACGTATAAGAGTGGAGGAAGATGCTCACAGGTGGATTATATTCTTTGCAGGAGGGTCAGTCTGAAAGAGATTGGAGGCTGCAAAGTAGTGACAGGGGAGAGTGTAGCTAAACAGAATAGGATGGTGGTCTGTAGGATGACCTTGGAGGTCAAGAAGAGGAGGAAAGTCAGGGCAGAGTTGAGGATCAAGTGGTGGAAGCTGATGGAGGAGGACTGCAAGGTAGAATTCAGGCAGGAGTTAACACGGGCACTGGGAGGTGTTGAACAGCTACCGGATTGCTGGGAAACTACTGCAGAAGTGATAAGGCAGACGGCTAGAAATGTACTTGGAGTGACATCTGGAAGGAAGAAGGAGGATAAGGAAACCTGGTGGTGGAACCAAGACGTCCAGGAGTGTATTCAAAAGAAGAGGGAGGCAAAGAAGACATGGGTGAGTCAGAAAGATGAAAAATGTAGACAGGTGTACAAGGAGATGAACCGCAGGGCGAAGAAAGCAGTGGCGAAGGCCAAAGATAAGGTGTATGGTGAATTGTATGAGAGGTTGGACAGTAAAGAGAGAGAAAAGGACCTTTACTGATTGGCTAGACAGAGAGACAGATCTGGGAAAGATGTGCAGCAGGTCAGGGCGATTAAAGATAGAAATGGAAACGTACTCACAGGTGAACAGAGCGTGTTGAGCAGATGGAAGGAATAATTTGAGGGGTTGATGAATGAAGAAAATGAGAGTGAGAGAAGATTGGATGATGTGAGAAGAGTGAACCAGGAAGTGCAGCAAATAAACAAGATGGAAGTAAGGGCAGCGATGAAGAGGATGAAGAATGGAAAGGCTGTTGGATCAGATGACATACCAGTGGAAGCAAGGAGGTGTTTAGGGGAGATGGCAGTTGAGTTTCTGACCAGATTGTTTAACACAATCTTGGAAAGTGAGAAGATGCCTGAGGAGTGGAGACGAAGTGTACTGGTACTGATCTTCAAGAATAAGGGTGATGCACAGAGCTGTAGTAACTATAGAGGGATAAAGTTGATGGACAGGACTAGAAATGAGTATATTAGAGGGACAGCTCAGGTTAGATGTCTTGGAGACAAGGTTAGAGAAGCAAGGTTGCATTGGTTTGGACATGTCCAGAGAAGAGATGAGGATTATATTGGAAAGATGTTGAAGATGGAGCTGCCAGGAAAGAGGAGAAGAGGAAGACCAAAGAGGTTTATGGATGTGGTGAGAGAGGACATGCAGATGGTCGGTTTGAAGCAGGAAGATGCAGAGGACTGTAAGAAATGGAGATAGTTGATCTGCTGTGGCAACCCCTAAATGGGAGCAGCCGAAAGAAGAAGAAGAAGAAGAAGAAGAAGAAGAAGAAGAAGAAGAAGAAGAAGAAGAAGAAGAAGAAGAAGAGGGTGGTCAGTAAGAAGGAGATTACAAAATAGTGACAGCGAAGCTTGTAGCTAAACAGCATAGGGTGGTGGTCTTTAGGATCTTGGAGGTCAAGAAGAGGAGGAAAGTGAGGGCAATCGAGGATCATATGGTGGAAGATGAAGAAGAAGGACTGGACTTCATGCTGAAGTTAAGATGTGCACTGGGAGGTAGTGAAAAGCTACCAGATTGCTGGGCAACTACTGTAAAAGTGGTAAGGGAGCTAGCTAGATAGGTACTTGGCATGATATCTGGAAGGAAGAAGCGCATGCGCAACCCAGCGCATGGGAGACGCACCCTGGACAGGTCGCCAGCCCATTGCAGCGAGGAGCGTGACGGGGACGGCACCTTGCTCAAGGGTACCTCAGGGCAACCTATTGGGAAGGGGTTCGAACCCCCAACCCTCCGATCATTGGCCAACACTCTAACCACTGGCCACCGCTGCCCTTTTTAAACATTCAAAAAGTGCTATTTTGGTTCACATCTGTTTACAAAGTATTTTTTCCCTTCGGGAGGATAACAAGCACTTTTTCTGTCTGACTGTGGATTAATGAAGTCCAAACTTTTAGAGATTGTTTTATAACCATTTCCAGCCTGATGAGCATCAATTACTCTCTTTCGGAGGTCCTCAGAAATCTCCTTTGATTATGCCATGATACACTTCCAAGCATACATTGTGAAAAACAGACTTTGATTTAAAAAAAAAAAAAACATCCTTTACATAAAACTGAGTGTTCACTCACAAGTGGCTGTCATTCAGTTGATAAGAAACACTCATTTCACCTTCAAATTAACTGCTAATCCCAGAAGATCACATTCTTATTCCAACCACAGATATGTAAAAGTCTATTAGTTCATTTTTCTCAAGAAATAAATGGTCAAGTATAATATTTTGGCTCATTCTTTATGGAGCTTCTTTTTCCTGTTTGTCTATTCATATAAAAAATACCATGTTAAATCATTTTAATATTTTAGATAATGTTCATGTTGGCCTTCAAAGCTTCACTTCAAAAAGAGAGGGCATTCTAAAATGTATAAAGTAACCATTTCAAATTCAAGCATAAAAAAACAAACACTCTCACACACACACACACAAGCACGCACACAGACATCCAGAAAAAAAAAGCACATGTGTGTGTACATGTGCAAGCAGAAAAAGGTTGTTGGAAAATAGGATGTGGTTTAGGTGAAGTTCCCAGTTATTCCCGGAACGCGACACACACATGAGGTGCCCTCACTTCTCAAAAATACACAACTTTGCTAAACCACTTCAGTGAAACACAAAAAATGATTCTTCAACTCTTTTTCTCTGGTGGTCAGAAACTGTAGCTTGCTAAACTGTCCATGCATTATTATTATTTTTTTTTAATGATTAATTAAATGACTTTAAAATCAATAGAACATTTGAATGTAATCTGAAAAACATTAAAGCCAAGAAAGATATCACAAGAGGTGCTGAAGACGATGAGAGAAATACATTTCTACATTCTTTTTAACACTTCTATCGCAAACAATCCAAAAAATCTCACTCTATCACATACGCACAGTCGCACGCCTCACATAATTAACCTCATCAGTTATATCCCTGCTTCTGCTCAGCACGATTCATTATATAACATCTGAAAGACAAGGCTCTTGCTCTTCCCTGACACTTATTTTTAAAAAAAAGTAAAGATTTCTGCCCACCTCTGGAACACCTTCATTATTTCTGATCTTTTAATCATTATGTTTAATGGTATCTGGTGATTTAGGCTATTGTAATGCAATAAAAGATAAAAGGTTTTGTGATAAGATTATGTATTCATATAAGCAATAAACTTTCATTAATGTACATTATAGTTAAATTATAAAAAAATCTAATAATTTATAGCCACCTCTAAAACATCTTTTGATTTTTATTTACATCACCATACACCAGCAAGAGGAAAAAATTATACTAACCAATAATATCATGTTTCACCTCCTGATCTCTACAATTACTTTGAAAAACAGCGTATTCCAGTGTTCATACTCTGAGTGTTGTGTTCTAGTGTGTGTGTCCAACTCCTATCTGGTAGAAGTTTGTTCCATTTTCTAACACTAACACTAAATGCAGCCCTTCCCAAGCACAGCGTAATATCCCTGCTAAACGTAATGGTGATATCCTCACAAAACGTGTCAGAAATATTGAGGAACAACATTAACAGTATGAGGATAATGGCGCTCAGTCCTAAGAAGTGCTTGTGCAAAAATCAAATCTAGAAATCAAAAATCGAATCTAAAAATATAGGGCATTTAGGGTTTTTTCTGTATGTTACATGATATCAGGAAAAAGATGGCTTCCTGATACCAAGTGTTGTTCACTTTTGTGCCTTTATTGCATGACAAAACATTCATAAATTGAATTCATTTGGATTTCTTGTATGGTAGACATGCTCAGGTAAGAAAGCAGTAATAAAGGAATGGCTTGATAGGTATGATAAAAATGTTCATGTTTTTTTAAATTGTTCATGTGGACATGATGCACGTGCTTGAAGCAAAAAAGTGCAAAGCATCACTACAGTGCATTCCATTCTAGTGATTTTTATTGGAATTATTCTTACCATATATCCTCTTTTTTGGCTTAATTATGAAACATCTGAGCAGAAGCTCCTGCTAAGCACACCTGTGCTGGAGAACCACAGCCACCACTTCCTCATTTAACGGAGAAGACATGCAGTGCACAGATTTGCAATCTAACCCCGATCACAAAGGGGACCTCCCTACACCATTTGCACTCATGAGATCATGCTTTTCTGCTCTGACACATCTGATTCTGGGTGCTGATGACTCTGATCTCTCGACCTGACTCAGGAGTAGGAGAACTAAGCAGTCTGGGTGGGCTAGAAAAGCTGGCATGTGCAGTAACCTGCCCTAATCTGAAATCCCCTGTTCTCACACTACTATCTACACTTTTGCTCTCCTGCCACTGTTTGCAAATGCAGCCAGTACACTTAGTCCCTGATCCTCTGTGAGAAAGGTGAGAAATTCGATTCCTTCATTCAATAGTGGTGTTAAATCAATGACAGCATGGGGGGCTCTGCTGTTTTACCCCTTGCCTAGATATATCACCATCAGCAACAGAAGTGGAGTTATAATGCAAGGGACAATTAATGAAGTGCAGTGTAATAAACTCCAGTGTAATAAAGCAGACACTCATGGCCGGTTAAAGACTTGCATCAACTGATTCGGCTGTGCTGCTTTTTGAGAGGGATGAAAATCAGCAGTGAGCACCCCCGCAGCATGAGCTTGTTAATGTGAGTTAGACTAAAAGCCATCTGAACCTCAATCTACTGTGTTCATTTTCTGAGGCGAGATTCAAACTCTGCCCTCTTTTTAAGGGCCCTTGAGGCACCTAGCCTCATTTTATGATACAAAGCTCTACAAGATCAACTTGTTTATTTGTCTGGCCAGAACCATTAATGCTTTTTTTTGTTTTTTTCTCTCCTAAAAACCATAAACCTGAACCATAATCACTTGCTGCCTGAACTGCAGATCATGCTTAAAGCCATCCAAACCCCTTTATAGATCTAATGTGTTAATTTTCTGAGGGCAGATTCAAATATTTCCTTATGACCACTGAATCCTTCAGGCACTTAACCTCCCCTTAATACTGGATTAAATGCGATACAGCACTTTTTTATGATATAAACTCTCTTAAATAATTTTACTTCTGAACCTGGCTAGAACCTTTTATGTTTCTTTTTGAATTTCTTCATCACTCTTGATCTACAGTCACTCTTGGTCTTTAAGAGTGATCAGCTAAAAGCCATCCGAGCTGCTTTACTGATCTACTGTGTTGGTTTTCGGAGACAATCTGGGCAGATTCAAACTTTTCTTAGGACCATTGAGTCCTTCAGGCACCCCACAGTGCAGGATTAAACGCAATGCAGTGTTTTTTTATGGTAAAAACTCTCTTAAGTCAGTTTTCTCAATCTGACTAGAACCTTTAATGTTTTTTTTTATTATGTATGATCACTCTTGATCTGCGATCTTGATCCTCATGATTGATCCGCTGAAAGCCACCCGAAGTGATCTCATGTGTTCGGTATCAAATCAAACTTCTTAGGGCTTTATTTTAGGCCTAGACCCACAGACTTCCCCACAGGGCGAGCGTCTCCCACCGCAGCTCTTCCTCGCCCCCCCTGCCCTGCAGCCCACAGCCCTCCCACCGCGCGCGCCATTGGCCGCCTCTCAGCTTAAAGCCGGCGCGCTGCCGTCCGTCCTGCAGCAGCTGGAAGGAGAGTTCTGTTAATCCCCTCTTTAACTTTGTCTCCTCTCTGTCTCTGTCCATCTCCTCTCGCGCGCGGTCGTCCCGGGCCGCGGTCGCCAACAAGAAGCCCCCAGAGTTCCTGACTGAGGGCTGCTGGCAGGGAGGGGAGGGAGCTGGGCGGGTGTGCAGAGGCTCGGACATGAGCAGCCCCGATGCGGGCTACGGCAGCGACGAGCCGCGCGTGAGCATGGCCGGCGCGGGCCGGTGCGCGTGGAGCGAAGCGCAGAGTCCCGCGAGCGACAGCAAAGCGGCGCGCGCGCGCACGGAGCCGCGCATCCGCAGACCCATGAACGCATTCATGGTTTGGGCCAAAGATGAGCGCAAGAGACTCGCGCAGCAAAACCCGGACCTGCACAACGCAGAGCTCAGCAAGATGCTCGGTGAGTGTGAGTGTGAGTGTGAGTGTGTGTGTGTGTGTGTGTGTGATGTCCCATTAAGACAGATCACTTTGTCCAAAAGTGAGGATCTTCTCTCCTGTTGAAGTTAGGCTTTCCAGCTGAAAATTTCTGCTTCACATGGAAAAAACGTCCCTTGAGCTCACCTTTCCTACACTTATGCAAGCATGAATAAAAAAACAATCCCCTCATCAGAAAATTCATTTCATTAGAAGGTTTTAGGTTATTGGAAAAGGAGGGGGAAGGGCGGATGGTTTAAATGGGACGAAGCATATTTAGATAATTATGTGTTTATTCTTCCCTTCAGGTGGTAAACCAGCCTCCCTGTGTGTTTTATTCCTATTGAAATGAAAACTGTCCTCTGCTGTAAACACTACAGTGAAGTTTAATGATGTGCCTTTGCTTTCATTTAGTTGTAAAAGTGTGTATAAGGTCACACAGGACACTGTTAGGGTAAGATGGGACATGTAGGCCATTAAGCTGATGTCCCACCACAAGCTTTTTTTTTTTTTTTACGTACACTGCTGTAATTCCTTTTGCTCATTTTTGAGAGAAATACCAGCAGATATGAGTTATTAAAGTGTCTCGCTGTACTTGATGGCCAGAACACCTGGATCAGACCATGTGTTTAAATTGTGCACGCATTATGCAGAGGGAGCCTCAAGAAACTGATGGACTCTTGGCCGTATACAAGAATAAACGGAATAAAAAATTCTAAGTTAACATCATTGCTGTCAGAAAAAAAATACTTATTTCAAAAAACTGAAATAACTTTTTTTTTAAGCTTACTTACTGGAGATTTTTTTCTGATTGTTGACTCTATCAAAAAAATATATATATTCATTCAAATGTAATGAGATATAAAAGGTTCAGAGTGGCACCAAGCTTTATGATTGATTTGTGTCAGAGAAATAAGTTTAACATAGCCTTATTGGCAAAATGGAAATCTCCTCCTATTATAAAGGCAGCTGATGGAGCTTAGCTGTGAAAGAAGAGGTCACCAATTTGATCGTAACTGATAACAGCCTGCTTCAGCCATTGTGCCCTTGAGGCACTTAACCTCCTCACATTGCTCCTGAACTCACCCTCTAGCAGGGACACTGCTGCAGGCCAAAGTGTCAATTAAATGCAGTGAAGTACTATTTTATGGCAGTAAGTTCTATATAAGTTCTATATATAAGTTCTATAAACTTCCTTCAGTAATCTGTTTAGTTTTCTAAAGGTTTCTTTTTAGATAGAATCACAGGACAAATATTGTCATATTACTGAAGAAGTGTTGGCATTCAGTCTGTCTGAGTGACACTAAATCGGTCCCCTTTTATCTGTGTGTCCCTGTGTTTGTGTGCAGGGCATGCATAGGTATGAGATCACATGAATATTTTTTTTGATGCATTGGGCCAAACAGTTGCAGCATGATTGTGTTGTCTGTTTAAATCTCAGTTTGAAATGTACTTCTCTATTTATTAGCCGAAGGTCAAATGGGTCTGTTCCAAGGAATACCAAGGAATAGTTTATTTGCTTGCATGCAACCAATCAAGTTTTTTTTTCCAAGGTGCTGCTTGTATTCAGGTATAAAAGAACCTCCACTTCAGTGCCTTCCTGACAGAATTACATTTTAGTATTGTTCTAGAATAATTACTGAATATATTTAATAGTATAGCACCGTAGTTACAGAACTTTTTAGTCTAAAAGCTGAATAAAAGGCTTTGTAGCAACTGACAGTTGGATCACTTTCTTTCTGTTTTTGTAGGTAAGTCCTGGAAAGCATTATCTATGGTGGACAAGCGGCCTTTTGTGGAGGAGGCGGAGCGGCTGCGTGTGCAGCACATGCAGGATCATCCAAACTACAAGTATCGGCCTCGCCGCCGCAAACAGGTGAAGAGGATAAAGCGGCTGGATTCTGGCTTCCTGCTGCCTGGCGCCTCTGACCCTCCGGCCCCTTTGGGCATGGACAGTCTCGGGGTGGGCTACTCCCAGCCCCCTGTAGGGTTGCCTCAGGTCGGCCTACCACAGTACTGCGACGCCCAGGGACTGTTTGAATCCTACAGCTTGCCGACCCCAGACTCCTCTCCCATGGATGCTGTGGCGACAGAGACTGTGTTCTTTACCGGCCACACTCAGGAGGACAGCCACTCTCAGGCAGCTTATGGGTACCATCACCTTAATCAAGAGTACGCACCCCAGGGGCATCAGCACACTCTCATTAATTCATCAGTCCAGGGCAATAACCGTAGTGATGTACATTCACATATTAGCATCAGTGCCCATGCAAACCCAAACTCCCATATAAACCCACACACTCATGGCAACACACAAGCCAGCCTTATGGGCAGCACGCACTCTCGGGAACTTGGTAATGCAAATGGCAGCCAGAATGTCGGTGCCCACCACAATGCCCTCCATTCCCATTCATTATCTCAGGCCCTCTTCAACAGAAGCTTGTCACCTAGTTCTGGTCAAGCCCCACCTCCCACCTACCTGGGCTGTCCGTCCACGCTGAGTGTCTTCTACAATCCTGCTTCTCAACTGAAACGTCCAGTCGAGCAGTTGTCACCTCCTCAGGACAGTCACCCTCATCCTCACACTGTAGCCGAGCAGCACTCACGTCCCCCCACAGAAGCCCACCGGCATGGTTCAGAAATACTGAGTGAAATGGACAGTAGTGAATTTGAACAATACCTGTCATATGGGGTTCCTCACGCTCCCATGCAGGGGTCTGACCTGATCTCCTCTGTACTGTCCGACGCTAGTACTGCTGTGTATTACTGCAACTACAACAACACATAAAGACTCGTCATATTAGACTGAAATGAAGCATTGAATTCAGCTGACATCATTTTCAGAGGAATAAAATGCATCGAGACATTTATATCAAGCCTAATGTCAATCTAAAGACAGAACTGTGTGGAGTAAGATACGGCTAAAACTGTTTACATATCTGAATGAAATAAATTTAATCCATCACTTTATTCAGTGCTGAGCTGCCAGTAATAAATGACCTAACACTGTCTGAAATTGTTACAACAGCCAGCAAACAGATTTCTGGCATCACTATTGACAGAAAAACAAGGGACAGGAACTGGCCGTAACATTTCAGAAATAGGTAAATTCACTGAAACGTGTTTCATGAAAGTGTTGAAGAATTCGTCCTGAGAAACACTGTAAATATGTCCTTTTATAAAATGAAATGTACAGTTGTTAGTGTATAAAAATGTAATTTCATACTTTTTTTTGCACTTTTGGGAAATAAAATCTCATAGAAGGGTCTGTTTTCGTTGTCGGTTTATTTATTTATTTATTTGGCTTCGCACATTGTGTCTTTCTTTCCCGTACTCCCCTCTGTCTTTGCATTGTGCACTTCTGACCCTCTTTTTTTCTCCTCTTTGTGTGTGTGTGTGTGTGTGTGTGTGTGTGTGTGTGTGTGTGTGTGTGTGTGTGTGTGTGTGTGTGTGTGTATTCTTGCTTCAGGGAAAGGGAGATTAACACACTTCTTCCTGTTTAAGGCAGCTTTGTTGGCTCCAATGACTTAAATATGATCATAATCTCTGCACCTTCACCAAACAAAGTCCATCATTAACATCAATAAGAGCCTGAGCTCACCCACCCATATACACACACACACACAATAACACACCTTCATGCACACAAACTCTCACACAAACATAAACCCTTCGCAGGGCGAGGATAAAAGTCAGGCCAATAGAGGAGCGGGGTATTGTGCTTGGTCTCATAATAGAAACAATTAGGGTTCCTCTTTGCTGATTGGGGGTGTTGCTGCAAGCGAGCAGCTCATTTTCTGCTTCAAAAAGGAAGAGGCTTTTTGGATGAGGTCACTGACACTGACCTGCCATCCCTTTTTAGCAAACTGACGGAAACATGCACCAACGACCAAGTTTTTGCAGACATATTTAGCATGTGTGTGTGTGGTGTGTGTGTGTGTGTGTGTGTGTGTGTGTGTGTGTGTGTGTGTGTGTGTGTGAGTGGCCTCTGCATTTTGTTGTGTAAGCTACAAGTCAAACAATAGGTTTTGCCCCCACCCAGAAGCACCTGAGTGGGTGTGTTTGTGCTTGTAAGAAAGCAAGAGTTGTGTGTGTTGGGGGCTGGGAAAAGCTGGATGAAATCTAACTAATACCCAAATTAACCAGCTGACTAATGCAAATCCTAATATTAGCCTCAGGCGCAGAAAGACAGAGCCCAGAGCCCCTTTTAATATGCCCGAGGCCTATTCATGAACCAGTAAAGGAAAGATAAAGCGAATAACAACATCAAGCGAAGGCGACCTGTCGCTGTTTATTTGCACTACACAAATAAAAGTATGCTCACCGATGGCACCAAGTTTCTGTTCATTGTAAGATACCTTATAGACAGCCATTCATATGCATTTTTAGACACAGTGCCTTTAAATATACATATTTTTTTTATATTTTTGATCTATGAATTCTATGAATTATGTATGGTTAATTATTTTTCAGTATTTTATGTATTTTCTCCACATAAGTGTTAGATTCCTCAGTTCATTTCTTTCACATTACCTTATCAGCTTTTAATACCATTGTAGCTTTTAAGCCAAATCTGTCCAAAAACAACAAAGGTGGCAGCGAAACAGCAGCCTACAAGCAAGAGTCGAAAGTGGAGAACATATTTTTAGTTCATATAACATAAATAATAAAAAAATAAAGTTACATTAAGTGTATATTTCATCTTAAAAGAAAATACATTTTCAGTGTCTCTCATGATCAGTATGTCTTTTAAAAGATTTCAGTGAATTTCTGACACTTTAATACCCACAGTAACTCTCTTCTCTTGTATGTTTCAATGGACTCATGATAGCATGAATGCATTGGGTGATTCGCTTACTAGTTTAACTGAAGGTATCTGAGTGCAGATGTGGCATACAACTTTTTCTTCAAAAAACAAACATAAGGTAAAAGAATGCTGGAGTCTATTACACTCAAGTACGGTAAGTGAAGGACACAATGTCCATCAGAGGCAGCTGCAATGGACAGGGCGTCTCCTGTCTGAAACGGAATGTGTGTGTGTGTGTGTGTATTTGAATGTATGTGTGTGAGTGACTAGGTTTTATAATCCTTGGAATATGAGTCTCCTCCCTGGCCTTATCACTTTCATAGGCACGGCTTTCCCAAACCCAGTCCAGTTGTGCCGCTTCTAAATATAAACTCACACTTGATCAGCACACCAGGCTCTGACACAATCAGTTATTTTCACTGATTCAACCCTTAGGAGTATATATATCACTCCCACTTACACACACAATCTTAAAATGTTCCCGAGAGGTAAGAGTTTGGTGAGAAACTTTTGTTGTTGTTGTTGCTGCTGTTGTTAATAATAATAATAATAATAATAATAATAATAATAATAATAATAATAATACATTATAATGTTTAGCCAGAAATAAAAAAAGAAAAAAATTCTGGTAGTTTGCTTAATGGTTTATTCTCTAATTGATTATTTATTATCTCTAATGTATTATTTCTCTAATTTATTTCATGCATTATTTTGCCACAGGGTTTTTCACATCAAGTTTTGTTGAGGGCTTCACAGCTATTCTACACTTAATTTGGCTTTTTAACCATATTTGTAACTATATTTATTCCATTAAAAGTTTCCATGCTAATAGAACCCACAGACAATGTTTGTTAATTAAACACAATATTAACCATATTTTATTATATCATGCATATTAGCAAATGGTTACATATTTTTCAGTTGGTGTAAAAAGGTAAAAACCAATGTATTTATTAAAATTAGTGTACACATTAGGGGTCAGTTAGGCAAAGTTCTAAGGTTCTTTCTTTACTGTTTTAGGCAAAAATTAAGCACCACTGTATTGCTGTGAACAGCATTCTGCCACTTAATAATTGTATTAAAATTTGAATCTCTCTTAGCTTTACTAAATTTGTATTGTAACTATTTGAAAGCTGTGAATACTGCAAATATGACGACCTATAATTCGCATGGAACATTTCTTCTAAAGCGAATCATTACACTGCATCTGCAAGATGCTCGTTTTAGAATATCTTAAAAATAGGTTCTGCTTTGAAGGCTGTCAATGATGAATTTTAGAACAAAAAGATGAATTGTGCATTGTGTTTAATATGGGAGCGTTTGTGGAAGTTTCCAAGAGCACCTGTCGGCGTTTCCTCAACAAAGGGACTGTCTAGGCTACTTACTTTGTGAAAGATTAGCTGGGAACATCCTCATTTGCTCAGGAAACCAAGTTCTCTAAAATTCACAGCGCTTTCAGTACTCTGGGAAAGACAGAAGGATTTCCTCCTAAATAAAAATACATCAAAATATAACTAAATAAAGAAAAAAGGCCACAGAATAACACAGGTCAGACACCTTTGTCAGCATACGTGTGTGTGTGTATTCCCACGCATCTCTCAGAGTGGGGTCACGGCAATGTTCCTGTTTATCGTTCAAGTTCCACATTTGCACCTGAGCAGAGTAGGAACAGACACACGAGCATAAACACACATTGCAGTTGTTGGTTTTTGATCGTTTTCAGTGGTGGGCCGTTGGAGATTTTGTTCAGAAGGGGCTAAAATGGGAGCAGGATGGTCAGCTTGTAATAAGGCCTCTACAAGAACGAAGGCCTCTACAAAGGCAGTTTAAAGAACCTGGACTTTGATACCATGGCATGAAAGCTATCTTGTAAAAGAGATGTGTACTTTAGATAGATGTCCACCTTAACCTGAAATTCTCCACAGAAGCATACTGAACAGTCCTCGCAAAGTAGTTTCATGAAAAGAGTGCCATTTGAGTCTACAATATCTGATGAAACATATGCTGAAGAAAATCTGTATTTCAAGCTCAAACATATCAAAGTTCATCAACAAGGTGCACAGACAGTTTAAGAGAAAATGGTATAATTTTTAAATTATTTAATGATTACGTAGACCTCCAAGTTCCCCAGACATTTATCTGTTTAATATATTCCTCACATATACCTGTTTTAATCATTCCTCTGTTATATGTAATATATAATATAATATATGGGGATGGTACCTTGTTCAAGGGTACCTCAGGGTATCCTACTAGTCTGGGGATTTGAACCCATGACCTTCTGATGCGGGGGCCTAGTCCCTAACCACTAGGATACCGCTGCCCCAAATTGGGTAAAGTTTTCAATTAGTAGTAATCGTGTCTTGGATAAACCTCATAAGCTACGTTACTGCCACTGTGCAAAGCAAAATTTGAACCGGGAGCGGCCGCTGCGTCTTACCGCGCTGCCATCTTGGATCTGTGTTATATATCTCAGACGTATATCTGATTTCACTTTAAGTGTAAAGTAAAAATGAATAATTATTGATTGTTTTAGGAACACCAGGGTTTTTGTTTGCCCCTTTCCATCCTGTCAAAACAACCTTTAGGCCTAAAAATAGTATTCTGCCTCCTTAAACTGAGAGGAAAGAATAACATGTAAGTCTTCAGGTGGGTTAGATTGAAACGCTGATACATATCTTAATCTATATCTTAGTCTATGTATTAGTCCAGCCTGTCACACAAAACAGAGCGAACAGATTTTTTGCAACATTCACTGAAAACAAAATTTACAGGTTTAAAATTGCGATTAGGAGCATGGCAATAGGTTTTGCATGAAATTTTCCTGCCAAAGTAAATCACACCCTACTTGGTCACATCTTCACTGGGATGAGAACAAGTGTCATTTAGCCACATGCTTCTCAAACTATAGTCAGTAAAGTTTTTATTTGAGCTCTTTAGTTGAAACTTCAGTTTAGTGTTGACCTCTTACAGGCAAAGACACACGCAAAGGACTTTTTCAACACAATGTGACAGAAATAAACACAGGCTGGGGGATTTTAGTGACTATAACCGGTGATCAACCTTTTACTGTTGTCTAAAGCTGAGGAACCTGTGTTTAAGAGAAAACATGGCGTGCAGGTTGTTTTCCGAGCTGAACCAGCACAATAGCAGTGCCCCTGTTTTAATGAAGCTCCTCATTCACAACCACACACTCCCTTCCCATGATGCTATAGGCAGAAAATAAGCTCAAGATTAATTGTAACACATATTTTCCCCAATAAAAGCTGAAAATAACATGAAGTTTGTGGTCAAAGCTGCTGAGGTGAATTTTTGGTGCTTTCCGCCAGAGGGCGCTCGCGCGCTGTCTTACTGAACACGTGCGTTTCACAGAGTAGATTCAAAAATTTTCTCTTTCACTTACTAATTTTAACCAGTTTACGCAGATTTTTCCCATTTGTCTGGGTTTATTGGTTTAACTCCACTCATGACACACATATGCCATTTCTTTTTTATTTAAATGGTGGTCTGATCCTTTTTATTGTGATTTTTTGGAGATGGGTGATGCCACCATATTGGTTTTCCTCAAAGAGAGGAGTATTGTAGAAAATACAAAAAGATGATAAAGATGATAAAGATGATATAGATGTATAGAACAGGGCGTGAGTTCATTTGAATAACACAATGCTGGCAACAGGTTCATTATTTACTGGACAGTCATGTCAGGAAGGGGTTAAGTGGACAAGGTTTTGACCAAGAATAATCCAACCAGGTTTTCTAGACAGATTCCCAAATCTTTTGGATGGAAACATTGGTAACTCTGGTAAGTTTCGGGGTAATTCTGCATCTCTGTAAGGTTGTCATCACATTTCAAATTAATTTTGGAATCTGTGAGGATATGATATGCATTTAAGATGTGTTTTACTGAAATAATAAATTGCATAATAATGTGTCTGAATAATGGAAATTTCATATGAACACCGACATTTATGATGATTTGGTAAAGCATTCAAAGCATGGAATAAAAATATGTCAAAACTATGTTTGGTAGGTCACATCGCAAATACTGCATCAGAACAATCGTAATAGACATTTTAACATTTTATATGCCTAAAGTGTTGGCATCTTTATTAGAACATTTATCTTTTGATCATTTGACACATTTTATGAACATAATTGTTTAAACCGAATTAAAGCTATCAGCAATGGATCGTCTTTAAAAAAAACATGTGAACAATTCCTATAAAGTTTCACAATCTCAAGACAAAAATGTGCTCACAAGTGTGACCTGTTTTCTTAAATTGGTAAGTATGATAAATTAATCAAATTATAATGGGTGGTATTACAATAGATGCAGTGTTAAAATAAACTTTTCAACTCACAGGAAATTATTGGTGAAAATTGGGGGATTTTCCAAGTTTCAAGTGTAAGGATGTGCACTGAGGGGAAAGAACCATCTGAATAAGGATCAGAGTGAGTGAGGAGCTGTGTGTGTGTGTGTGTGTGTGTGTGTGTGTGTGTGTGTGTGTGTGTGTGTGTGTTGTGTGTGTGTGTGTGTGAGAGAGAGAGTTTATATGTGTATATGTGTGTAGGTTAGATTTATGGTGAGCAAGTTAAAGGTGAGACTATTGTTCTGTAGAAATCTAGCTGAATGGCTGTTTCCTTATGACACAAAAATGGGTGTATGTCTGTCTCCAGGAACATCTATCTCTGCTGTCCAAGCTTTTATGTTTCAGTGTACATCTTTTGTCTAGACCTATTTTTGACTTTTGAGTGTGCTTTTAGTGTTTTGTGTGTGCGTGGCTTTGTGTAAATGTGTTAGTCTTCACTCTGAGGCAAGACCTGTGTATAACCCAGGCAGATTAGCAGACTGGCATGGTGTGGGGTTGGGAGGGCAGTGCGGTCGGGAATTCCAGTGGAAGAGCGGTCAGGACCCGGAGCAGCAGGGAGCCGGGCAGGAGGAAGTGTTTTGCCAGGAGTCAACCCTAGGCCTGGAATCTATGCTTCCTCCACCCTTGCGCCCCCACCCCTCGAAAAGAAAACGCTTTGGAAAAATTAAGAATTTTTCATCCATCCGTTTACAGCTCCCAATTTGTCCATTTACAGGGTTTGGTCACTCAAAGTGTCAGCAGGAGCACCAGGGGAGGGTTGGGAATGAAAATGTCATTTGTTGTTTTGAGTGTGCATATGTATTTATATGTGTGTGTGTGTACATGCACAAGTTTCACATATCAAACCTATCCCTTATTTCATCCTAAATGTGTCCTGGATAGTTTCCCAGTAAGAGCATGCTCAGGGATCTGTAGCAGGCGCCGAGACTACAGTGAAGGGTTAAATATAGTCAGACACAGCAGCCACACACATACACACACACAAACACACATGTACACACACATTCTGTACCAAATATCTCAATACTGCAGAGCTCATGACTAAAAGCATTTGAACTTCAGCCTACCGTGTGTTTGTCGGTAGGAATAATGGAGTTGAAATTCCATGCTGATTAAACAATGAGTAGACAAAATGAATCTCATGAATGATCTCTGAATGATCTCTCTCTCCTCTCTTTTTCTCTCTCTCTCTCTCTCTCTCTCTCTCTCTCTCTCTCTCTCTCTCTCTTTTAGACACTCAAACATGTAGTCACTTATCAGTAAAGGTAAAGGGGGTCACTCTGCTGGATGTTTGGAATACCTTCCCACTTTTTTTTTTTTTGTTTTATTTTGAATAGCTCAGACAGGACAGGAGACCACACCGGCATTCCAAACTTCTACAATTCCTGCAAGTCCAACATTCTTTCCCTGTGTATACACACTTATGGAACATGTGCACATTCCCACTAATCATTGCTCCCTTGTGTAGTGGCGTTCGTTTGATCTTTCTCCTCTTGAAACCAGCCTTGCACCAGGCGCTGGTTAATCTGTCTGTATGACTCCCTACATGTTTATCTTGTTCATCTATGACATATAGTCTACCAAAGAAAAGAGTGTAACTCTGTAGGTATCGATTTTGATGTCTTTCACAATTGTCCGAACTAAACACGACTGTCTGCCTTTCTGTCTTAAGTGTATGCAAATACTGCAATATGTTGGTTTTGCCTATAAGCACTTTGTAACCTTAGTGCTCAGAGTGACAACATTATTTTGATCATGTATAATTTAAGCCAGACATAATCATTCTGTCACTATTGTCAATTCTTTTCTGACAAAATTTCAGAATAATCCTGTACAGCCTAATATTGCATGAGGAAAATGTTTTTTATTGCCCTGCCTTCCCACAACAAGCACACTAAACACACTCACCTCCGAGGCAGCCTTATCCTTATTAAGCATGCACAATGAGATTAGGCAAAGGCCCAGTGGCCACCTGGGCCTAAAACACAGAAACGCAGAGTTGGGCCAGTGTGACAGGAGCTGTAGGATTAGTTTAACAGGTACCTTAGCAAGCCTGATTATAACATCTCAGCAGGCAATTAATTGCCATAAAAACATTAAATGAAATGGCAGCTAACAATTCAATTATACTTGTCCTTTTTTATTAATAATGATTGTATTCTTTCTTCTCTCTTTCTTTGTTGTTTTTTTTTGCCTTCAGTGAACTCAGCAACAACTAAAATCATATTTGTCTTGCTGTACATCAATATATCAACTACTAAAATGACTACAAATCAAAAACAAATAAAAGAAAATAACTCAGTTTCAGAAATTGTCTTATCTAAAAGAACTGCAATCAGGTGATTCTTTAAAAAGAGACAGAACTATACTTGACATCGATGAATCTGTATCGGACAGATGAATAACATTTTAGGCAAATAACCATAACCTTGTTATTTCATTACTTTTTATCGTGACATAGACATGACTTTCAATTTCCATAATAGATTTTATTCCTTAGAACCTGTCCTGCACTCATGCATAGAAACACACACAACTTTTACACACTCATCCATGTTTTCAGCAAAGAGGGCCCTCCTCAATGCGGCTGGGATTAGTAGTGAGCAAAGATTAAGCAAATTAGCGCTGAAGCCATCTCCCAGAATAACTCAGTCTCCAGCACGGAGATCCCAGGACAACATGAGGGAACAATCACTGTTCCCCAGCTTTCTACTCAATATGGGAATTCTGGTGAGTGTGAAAAGACTTTTATAGTATTTCCCTTGATTGAAAATAACAATTTTGAGCTTAGCTTGTTTTCTTATTTTGAGCAGATATTTGAGGACATGGATAGCTGCAGTATTTGCCCTGCTAATCTTCTCTAAGGTGAGTCTTTATCCAGCACAGTAGGAGGTTGTTAGTGGGCTACATAAGCGTTTGAAGTTTTTAGTGTGTATCTAAGTGTGCATGATTTTAAAAGTCAATCAAGGATATGAAGTATCTAAGAGGCATTTTTAAAAGTGCCTTTTAAAAATCACATACAGATTCTTGAAACCATTGAAATGGGAGTTTTTGGTCATTAATAGACGTATTTCTTATTAGCTAATTCCTAAACTTAAAATGTTCTGAAAATGTCTAGCATGTTTAGTAGGCTAATAGGGTTTAGAAGGGTAAAAATGCAGTGAGGTTCATTTCAAGGTTCTTTTCCCATCCCCTGCTTCATGAAGATGTAGTCTATTTGATTTACCAGTAAATCTGTTAGCACTTCAGGCAAGTAAAAGTGACATCTACATTGAGAAACTCAGGATTTCATGCAATATCGAAATATTATTTTGTTCTCAAACAGTTTTTGTAATTGAATTGTTGTTGTAGGGAAAGCTATAGGAGGCAAATAGTCTGGACGTATCTGTCTTGCGTGGTGCCGTGACAGTTTGTTTAATCTGGCAAAGTCAGGCAGTAAACAACACCTGGCATCAAAGATGCTCCACGTTCTGACAGCCTGCAGCTCTCAGACACACAAACAAGCGCCCTTTCAGTGCAGTGTTACTTATATCAGTATGTGAATTTGACTAATCTGAAGAATCTTGTAGACATGTTTCTTCATGCTTATTCACTCTTCATAGTGAATGGCAAATAACTAATCAGGTGATAAATCATGAATGTTAAGTGATGTAAATGTATTGAGAAGACGTTTTGAGGCACTACACTCCAGCTGGAAGCAGGAAAAACAAGCAAGTAAGAACTTAATACTGAACTGGATCAGAGCATCCACCAAATCTTAGATCCTGTGCTGAGCCCAGTATGCAGTGGTTAATATCGACCAAAAGTGATCCACCAGAAGGCAACTGGTGAACCAACAACATCACAGGGGCAGCGGTGGCCTAGTGGTTAGGGCGTCAGCCATCTGATCGGAGGGTTGGGGGTTCGAACCCCTTCCCAGTAGGTTGCCCTGAGGTACCCTTGAGCAAGGTGCCGTCCCCATCACTGCTCCCTGGGCGCTTTCAATAGCAGCCCACTGCTGCACATGTGTGTATGGGTGAAATGCAGAGAGTGAATTTCCCATTCGTGGGATTATAAATAAAGGATTATGATTATTATTATGATCACAGATGCCCAAGGTGTACTATGGGCATGGGAGTGGAGACTTGTCCATCTGTTCTGATCCCACAAATAAGCTATTGTAGCTCAAATTGTTGAAAAAGTAAATGTTAATTATAATAATGTATTAGAACACATAGTCAATAGCAGCTTGTTGTGTACTGACCTGTCAGAGAACCTTCACTGACCCCTGTCTAACAACGAAGTGCCATCAATGAACATGTGAGCATCATAACTAGATCATGGAGCAAAGAAAGAATGTGGCCTGGCCTGATGAATCACGTCTTTTACATCATATAGATGATCAGGTCTTTTAAATGATTTAAAACATGAGTTTACCAGCTTATTTAATTATATTATCTTATATCTTATAAAAACATTGTTAGCAAACATTTGATCAATGTAAATTTGCATTACTCTTGTATATAATTTCTTCATTGTCTCTTATTTTAACTTAATGATATTAAACTAGCTGCATTAAATCTTGTAATGGCACAATAAAAAACCTTAACACATAGAAATTTGATTCTTATCCAAACCAAAAATTTGGGAAGAGGCAAGTTTTAGGTCAGTTTTTTTCATTAATATAAAGTCAGTTCTGTATTTCGTTCACTCTGTTTCCTGTATTTCGTTCATCGTTTATCACCAACTCGTTTTGTTATGTGTTCTGTTTCAGTGAGATTATGAGCGAAGCTCCAGCATTGCGGAAAGTCGCATCACAGGCCCAGTCCTTTGGCAGCATCCATACTTTGATGACATCCCGCCAACCATATATGAGCGAGCCTATTGCCTCGAAGCGTGTGTGCTTCTACAAAAGTGGAGATGCACAGTTCAGTGGTTTACCTGTGGTCATTAACAAGCGAACTTTTAAAACATTTGAGGCCCTTTTGGACAGCCTCTCAAAGCGTGTTCCACTGCCCTTTGGAGTCCGCACTATCACTACACCGCGTGGCCACACGACAGTCCGCTCCCTTGACCAGCTTCACCATGGCCATTCCTACATCTGCTCTGATAAGCGCACTGTAAAGCCCATTGACCTGGAGCGTGCACAACGCAAGCCACCACCATGGTATCATGCCCGGCCAATCAGTAGCAGGCGCTTGACCCGAGAGCAACAGACCCAGCACTCGAACAGCAACCCACTCAGCACTCGAAGGGCCAGACGCAATGAGCATGCAGCCCTGCTGTCCACACCAAAGCGGCTGGTGGTGTTCCGCAATGGAAATCCAGAAGTGAAGCATACGCTTTTGTTGCAAAAGAGGACCACACGCTCTTTTGAGGCACTGCTGGATCTTGTGTCTGAGGTCATGTGCTTCCCTGTGTTGAAGCTGCACACTCCAGATGGGAGAAGGGTGAGATATCTCTCTTTTTGTCTTTTGTCATCAGTCACATGCTGTAAAGATAATATTTTAGATGACTAGCATTGGTCCCTTAGACAAGAATCAAGCTTAGAAATGAACTGCACAGCTTTCTGAGTAACCATTCATTAACTGATTGAAAGGACAATTTAGTCCTAGAGAAACCAAAAAATATTTTAATTGAAGTGTGCATTCGTATTTCATAAACTCTGGATCCTGCTACACTATTGGGCAAATAAAAAACAGACTAGAGGCATTTTTTTTATGTTACACTGAGCTAGTGCGTCTGTCTAAAATTTGCTGACAGTAAATTCATTCAGAAGGCAAATTTTAGCGTGATTGTCATTTAAAGAACCTGACTTTCAGAGCTCTTTCGAATTTAATATAGGTCTCAAAGAAACCTGGAAACATGTGTATTCACAAAAACATGCAAACAGGAATGCACAATGATATGAAAATCATATCATTATTGGCGTGTAAATTGTATAAGATATTTGTTTTAGAATAGAGTTCTTCAGAAAACTCTTCAGACTTTTATTTTTCAGTCTTAACCATTCTTGTATAATATGTGCCAATTATCACTAATCTTGGAAGCAAGCCATCCAAACTGAGCTTATGTTTGATATAGGTGAGAAAGAGACTGTCTTGGGTTGTAGCTTATCAATGCCAAAACTGACTTAAGTAAATGTAAACAAACTGAAGGGGAGGATTCATTGAGCTTAGCATTTTCACCTTAGATACATGGTTAGTTTGACTATAGCTGGTATGAGCATAAATAACTCAGAGGGGTTTGAGGAAAACCCATCACCCTTCAGCATTAAGCTTCTTTACCATCTCATCCTATTATACTGCACTGCATCTTGGGACAGTAGGTGAAGTGGGCGATCAGAAATACTCTATGTGTAAGATCTCTATTCATAGACTACTTGCTATATGTGAGCAGTAGTATCCACCATAGCCTGTACATATTAAATCTATGGCACATTAAACAACAATAGATAGCAAATGAAAATGAAAAACCACAGGTTTTAATGATATGTGAACATAGTTTTCCTAGTCAGTAAGTCATTTTCTGGGCTGCTTGTCCTAATTAGGGTCGCAGGGAGGGGGCTGGAGTCCATCCCAGCTCACACTGGGCGAGGGACGGGGACACACCCTGGACAGGTCGCCAGCCTATTGCAGGGAAGTTTTCCTTGTGACTTAAAAAAACAGAATAGAAAACTAATATTTTTTTCCTTTAGAGATATCGCAGAAATATCACTGTTCAGTACTCGACTGTCAGCTGCCAGTCTCATAATAAATCATCTGTGAAGCTATTTTGAAAGGCTTTCTCTACTGCAGGTGGATGGACTTCCTGCACTTATCTTGTGTTCGGGGGTATTGGTAGCTGCTGGACGTGAGCCTTTCAAAAAGGGAAACTATGATGTCCAGAAACCATCTGCTCCAATCTGGCTACCAGCAAAAAGTGTAGGACGGCAGCATCCTGTTTCTCGTAAGTTTAAAACATTAAAATGTAAAGTGTCTCTTTTACAATATTGATGCTTTTATTCCGTGAATTTCCAGATTATGTCTCCCATATTTCAGTAGTTTGTATCATTGTGCATTGAAGAGTAATCTCAGATCATTGTGTGTGGATTAAATTCAGAGATACTGAAAAAATATGCAAAAGCCACATTTCAGTACTGATTCCAGTTCTGTAATTTTATTTCCTTGCGAATACTCTGCTGCTCGGCTGTATAATGCATCTAATGCTCTACTGGCCTGTATCTGTGACTGTCTAAGGATGAGATTATCTAAGGGTAATCACTAAGGCTCTGATACATCCAGTAATAACTCTCATGACCTACATCTTGTAACATGTGTCATAACTGGATCATACCTTTGCTCTCCCTAATGCAAGTCTTTCCCTTTTCTTTCTACCTGTCAATGCTTCTGCGATGTCCTGGCCTGGCTAATAACATCTACTTCTGATTGGTAAATTGCTATGTTATTTTTTTCTTGTGACTATGCTACTAACAAATAATGAACAATAATTTCCATAGGAAAAAAGAAATCCATTACCAGTAGTACCAAATCCCGTCCATTTTCCCCATTCTCAGAGCGCTACATTGTAAATCAGATAAACAATAGTTTTGCAGGTAGTGCATACAACTACCCAAGCAACCCCACTGGTTCCATAGAAATGGAAACTAGTCAGGTGGTTGAATCTGCTGCGGAAACAGACACAATTGCCTGCCTGGATGGTGATGGCGAGGAAGACATTCACATGCCCACTGAAGATGACATCGAAAAGTCCTTTCGAGTCAATCAGGATGGCAGCATGACTGTAGAGATGAAAGTTCGACTAACTATTAAAGAAGAAGAGACCATTCACTGGACAACAACGCTTTGTCGCTCCAGTGTTGCCAGTCAAATGAAGACTGTCTCTGAAATACATTCTAACCTGGATGAATCCTTATCTGACAGCATACCTGCTGATACTGGCCCTGTGGCTTCAGAAATTATTTTAAATTGGCCTGAAGAACATGCATGTCTTAACGAAAGTAATGAAACAATGGAGCAAGGTAAGACAGAGCAAATCATTAAGGAAAAAGAGACCATCCATCCCCTTCCTTCTAGCCCAGAGTGGTATAAAGTGCAGCAGAAACATTCTGTTGGGAGCAGCATGAAAGTTACAGAAACTGAGATTCAGGAGAATGTGCTAGGATCGTATGCCTACAAGGAAGAGACAAGTAATGGAGAGATGAAGCAGGAGCATTGTATGATAAGGCATTGCAAAAGTCGCCCTGTACCTAAACCCCGCAGCAATGTACCCTCTGAACTGCATGCAACCAGCTCAAATCTGCAGGCAAATACTTATAAATCAGCAGAGATTCAGCAGCTGCGAGACAGTGGGGAGGAGGTCCATGAGACAGTGCTCCACATCTATGAACAACAGACATGCCAGGAGAATTTCTTTGCCAATACACAGCTCTGCATGCAGGGCATGGGTACTTACAGGGCATCCAGTGGTTGGCCAGGGTCATCTGATGCTGTATTTCCTGCATCTTCTGATAAAACACTGCCCACTTCCAGTAAGGATGTGGAAACTGATCCCAGGGTCTCTAGTACTTATGGGTCATTCAAAAGGCAGGAATGCCTATTTCAATCAGACCTCAACACAGTATGCAAAAAACAAATGTCTCAAGAAATCAGAAGCAAGAAGTCAAGAATGAGTAGTCATGTTCTTAAATCTTCAGAACCTAGAACAATTTCAACAGCTGAAATTACCAAGAGAAGAAAGCCAGTGAGAGTAATTGTGAAAAAGAATCATATATTTCAAATAACTGTTCCTGAACGAAAGCAAAAATATAACAAAAATGATGCACTTAAAGAAATGAAGAAAATAAGAACTGATATTTTTAGCCGAGCTGGAACTATGAGGCTTACTGAACATTATCGTGCAAAAGCTGTTCACAGGCTCCTTAAAAGAAGAAACAATCCAGCGTATCGCCAAGGAAGTATTCCTTCCACGATCCACAATCCTGTTCAACTGATGGTGGAAAGTCTTAATGAATTATCAACAGAGAAAAAAAAGTCTACAACTGAAATGAATCCTGCTCAAGCAGGCTTGTTGTACAGGAAATTAAATGAAACTTCAACCTCACTGAAGAAAGATCTGCTATATGCATCAGCTAATAAATCTACTCTAACTCGACAAACATCAATGCATGAGGAGCAAAGTTTTCAGCGAGAAACTCAAGAGCTTAGTGAAAGCATCTCCCTTCCTGCTCTACATTCTTCTTCTTCAGTCTTTAATGAATATGTAGAGCTCTGGCTACAGAGGAGTGAACATGACCAGGAACAGGTGCAATATCCTCACCCAGAACTACAGAAAAATACAACTCTTCTGACACCTCAGGAGGCACAGCCCTCTCCAAAATTATCAGACAAGACCTGTGAACTTTGGGCTTCAGAAGATAAATCAAAGGAGGATACAATATGTAGTGTTTTACCAGAAAATAGGTTTCCCAGAAATCAGTCTTTAACAAACTTCTCAAAAGAAGAGAAATTCCTTTACATTAAGGAATCGTTACCCAGCAATTCCTCTCCAGAACGAAATTTTTCACAAGAGGACACATTCTTGTCTGAAAGAAAAGACACATTTAGCAAATTTGCAACCGAAACAAAGTCGCCTCAAAGTAACGCTGAAGAGAAGACACCATTACCTCTCTCAGTGAAAAACGAATTGTGGCAGAAAACCATTTCTACAGAGGATGGTTTCTTACTGAATGATAATTCAGCTGAGAAAAAAACATTACAAAATGTTTTCCAACGACAAACATCAATGGCAAGAGATGTCTTTGTAAAAAGTGACAATGCTGCATCAGCGTCCACAGAATCATCAACCGAGTTCCCAAAATTACCTTCAACTCTAGAAACAATACCAGTTCCCAGGAATACAAAACCAACTGCCCAATTAAAAGATTTTATTTCAGAAAAAAATGATGACAGTACTTTGAAGAAAACATCTACAAGTAAGGATCATGTGGAACAGAAACCTGTTTCTCAGAATGTTTCTTCAGAAAAGGCTGTTCTGCTCAACCAGCCCTCTGTAGAAAAAATACCCAAAAACAACACATTGACCAAGGCATCCCTATTTAACAATCAAAATGTGGAGAAAAACCCAATTTCTATTAAGATAACCTCTGACAAGGAGCCAAGACATAGACATCCTTCACTGACAAAGTTATCTGAATCCAAAATGACTTTTTTGGGAAACACACAATTCAGCAGTGATGCAACAAAAACAAGTAAAATTCAACAAAACATCATCCCAAATGAAGATATTAGCACATCTGAAACCAATATATGTACATCTTTGAGGGATGATGCGGATTCTCATATAAAACCTGCAGAAATTACAGCTTTGGAAGCTGAAAAATCATACATGGTCAAAATGGCAGTGAGACCAGATATGAGACATGTGCTCGATGAGCTCTGTCATTCTATTCAGTCACTCCGTGAAGTGACTCAGCAAAAGCAAAGGTCTTGTTTGGAGAAGTCCAACAGCATGCCAGACTTCTCCTCAAACTTAACCTCTACGTTTGGCTCCTCTTCTCGAGTTTTTTTGGCCTTCCTGTCAATTATGACCCTTAAAGATGGTTTGGCCAATCTGAATGCATGCCGTCAGGCTCAGAACCTGAGCTGCTCTGAGGCTTTGCTAATGCTTCAGTCTCTTAAGGAGATGGCGGCCATAAAGGATGCAGAGCAGTTGAGATCCAGTCTTAATGCAATGCAAAACTCAATATCCATTCATTTGCTGCAGAGTTGGAGAAGTTTCCAGGAACTGAGCAATAAAATCAGGAGTCATAATGTCACACCTCATTCTTCAATAAGTGAGTCATACAGTGGTTCACGCTCTGAGGATGAGGTGATTGAGGGACTCATGGAAAACCTAGGTGTTCCAGACAGGGTTAGAGATGAGCTAGCTGCTCTTTGCAGTCAGGAGCAGGAGAGCATAAGAGGTAACCAGGTGGGTGGATTAGAAAAGCT
Source organism: Hepsetus odoe (assembly GCA_017165825.1). Taxonomy (NCBI): domain Eukaryota; kingdom Metazoa; phylum Chordata; class Actinopteri; order Characiformes; family Hepsetidae; genus Hepsetus; species Hepsetus odoe. Next base: position 53,959 of record JABMDN010000085.1, read on the forward strand.
GAATGAGTCACTCTCAGAGGTAAAGGTGAATGGATTTACAGAGTCATCCAGTAAAGAAAACACAATCAGCATCCCTGATTCTCTAATTGAAGATGTTAGCGTTTATGTTAAATCTGTCATTGAAAAAGCTGTTAGGGCACACCTTGCGGATTGTGGCATTTCAGATTTCTCCCTGACACATTTACTGGATGCTGCTAAAAAACAAAATAAAGCAGTAACTGATGAAAATGTGTCTCTCTTAGAAGAAAACAAACAAATAATAGAGGGCAGAGTAATAGATCCTATGAAAGGGATGTCGGATGTCGAAATGGTGGCAACAAAATGTAAGCAACATCAACAAATAGAAGCTAAGCCACAAAAAAGTGTTAAGGAGTATGCAGCAATGGAAGAGAGAAGAGTATGTGAGGACTACGATAAATACATTATGGATGAGAGACTTAAATATCCTAGGCTACTACACAATGATGAGGAAAAAGAGATGGATGATAGAGACATTCATGAAGTCAGGCCTACTGAAAAGCAGCCCAAAATATTTGAGACACAAAGTGACAGTGAAGGTAGACTAACCACTTCTGAAGAGGAGAAGTACAGCATAGAGACAGAAGAAGACAGCTGTGATGAAGAACTTATGAGCTTTTCTGAAGATCAGGTTTGTAATGAACTGGAAGACATTCAAATGACTGAAACAACAGTGAGTAGTATTTTCCAAAAAGATATAACAGCAGCTCCCTCTAGGTGGCAAAGTGAAGACAACATGAGTCAAACAGTAAGTGGCCTTCACAGTAAAACAGATTGTGTAGAGAAGCAAATTGGACAACTTGAAATGCAAGATAACTTGTTTCCTGTTGATGTACAATCGCATGTGAAAGAGGTTATAACACAGCATGACACAGAGCAGCAACAAACTATCTATGACTGCAGAGTGATCAATTCTGAGGAGGAGCATGTGATATTGGAAGGTCCAGAATGCTATACAATTTATCAAGAACAATTTCTGGAGGAATATGGTCCAGGAGAAGCTGTAAATGATGAGGAAAAAACAGTACATTTTAACAAAAAAATGAAAAATTCAGTGGCAGAGTTCATCAGCAATCTAGAGTCAGACAACTTGACTAAAGTTTCTCAGATTTCCAGTAAACAAGAGGAGATGGAGGAGATGAAGGACCCATCAAAGGTTCAAACACAAATCAAAAATGAGATTGACAAGCACATCCAGTGTGTCTCAACAAAAGAATCACAAAAGACAGTAAAAGCATCTAAGTGGTCTCAGATGGACTTGACCAAAGAACCCCTGTCATCTTCATTAGCATTCAGCTATGACTCACGAAGCAGCTCTCTGGCACAAGAGCCAGAAGGAATCGTTCAGGTTAACAGAGTAAGGTCAATACGGGAGATGTTCCTTGCTAAGAGTGACACTAAGAGCCACAACAGACAGCGACAATTACACAGTGCAAATTCTGAAACATCTGATTATCAGGCTGAATCCACTGACAGCGGCGGGAACCGGTCCCAGACATCACCGGAGACTTCCAGTGGAGAAGATGAAAATAGGCAGTTAGCCATTGCCAAGGGTTTTGTTAGAAGAACAATTGAGAGACTTTATGGAAGAGGGAATTCCAATAGTACAGGGCCAGAGGAGAGGAGACCACTATCTGCCTCCAAAGGCAGAAGTAGAGAAGGTCCTGGAAGGACCAATGTAACTACACTGGCTTCCATCCATGAAGCTCGGACCCGAGTAAAAACTGATTTATCATACTATAATGCCAAAAGCTCATTTGATGTATCCAGTGAGCCATCTCAATGCATTACTCTGAATGCTCAAGTGAGGACTGAAGATGCTGTTCTCATTGATAAAGGTCGCTGGTTGATTTGTGAAAATCAGCACATCTGTGAGTCCTCCCCAGAACTGGAGGAATCCCAGAGGAAATTAGAAAGCGTTGCAAATTTATCAGCTATTCCTGAGCAAAGTACTAACAATGAAGATGTTCCATATTCCTTATTTTGCCCAGCCTCTCCTCACAGTACTCTACCTTCTACTGAGCTTGAGGAGCTGGAGTCATCAGGATCCAAGTTTACCTATTTCAGACTTCCAAATGCAAGTGACTCTGAGCTGGAGCCAGAAGGACGAAATGCTGATACCCCATCAAAAAAGGAGGCAAGGTTGACCCCTGTATCTCAGCCACTGATCTCCTGGCCTGAAAAAAACTCCTTTCTACCTGCCTTCAACCCACCAGTGGTCAAAAGAGCAGACAACAGGGTGCACCCATTGCTAGAAGCTATTACACCTCCTGTGGTTACTCAGCCAGCCAGAGGAATGAGTGCACAAAAAGAGGTTACAAGGCATGCTACAGATCCTGATGTCCTGGAGATGCTTTTCATATTTTGTGGGCAGCACTGTCCCATACTCTAAACTGAGTCTTAATAACCAGTTGAATAAACATCAAAATCTCATATTCATGATCAGCTCTGCCTTACATACCATGTTTGGCTTTTTGAAAGGAGTTGCTAGAGGTGCAGAATGATAAATTGAAGCACCTTGATTTAGGAAGCACAGCTGTTGGTTACTGATTAGCACTTAAGGTGAGAGAACATGAATTATTTAGTGCCTAATCACTCACTCAACTCTCAGTTATTCAGTGCTCATGCTTTTCATGCTAAAGGAACTGTGATTAAGTGAATTATTTACATGGATAAAATAATTGTATATGTTTTAAAAATCAGCCTTCTTAGTGTCTGCCATCTCACCTGTACCTGCCCTTTTTGGCCACTACTTCAAGGAGAGAAATCATGAGGCTATTTCTTAACATCACGAGTATACTACCTTTTAAAGGAATGTAGAGTGATTTGTTTCATGACTTCAAGGCCATCCTGTGCATTACTGTAATCTCATTTACTTTAAAGTGCTCAGCGGTCAAAGTGTCACAAAATCAGGGTGATCAGCTCTTGCTCCCAGCACAGGACTGGGACATGTGCTTCACATACACGCAAATGTCATGTGCTCCATACAAACCTTCTGGACCCATATGCTATGAAACTGCCAATTATTTATTCATGTCATTTGTCTGTGTATTACATTACAAATATGTGATGTCATGTTGAATTTCTATTTTTGGATTTACATTTGTTGTATATAACTAGCTTTTATTATAATAGTGATTGCAGGAATGTTTTGTTAAAATAAACAGTACATTTGTTTTTAACATTTCTATCCTTAGAAGATGTACATGTGTATGAGCTATGCTCCTAAAAAATGACTGTACAGTGTGTTGAAGAAGAAACCAAATAGGTTGTCCCAGTCCCCGAATCTGACTCTCACAAAATCAATGGCAGCTGAAAATTAAGTTCCTTTTCTGTGACTTGTAATACATATTTGATGAATTAAAGATTTGTTATATACCCTTGTGTCTACGATTTTTCTATAACTTGTTTTAACATAAGGAAGAAATATGCACTACTAGCTGGCAGAATAAAAAACATGTGTAAAGCTGGTGTGGAAAAGAGCTCACTATATAATTTCATCCTAACCTTTAGAGAAAAAAAATCCTATCTTAACATTGCCAGCTTCTATCATTATCATTGCAGGTGGTTTCTGATGGACAAAAACTACAAATAAGCACATGCCTTGTTGACAAAATGTAACCTTTATTTATTTCTTTAAGTATTTTGCAGATTCCTTCTCATCCCACGTTACTTACCTTTCCCAAACAAGCAGGAATCTTCTTTACAATCATCAGGAAAATCCATCCTTCACTCTTCATTTCAGTACTCGACTACGACAACTTGCTCCTGGCTGACCATCTGGTCTATCAGGATGCTACAAGTGATTCAGAATGCAGCAGCACGCCTGGTCTTTAGTGCACCCACATTCTCACACAATACTCTACAACTACAAACCCTTCACTGGCTTCCTGTGGCTGCCCACATTAAATGAGAAATGTTAATGCTTGCCTACAAAGCTAAACATGGTCTAGCCCATGCTCACCCTCTTAGATCGTCAAGCTCAGCCCGAATTGATCTCCCACATCTTAGAGATAGAAGATGTACATCATAGCTCTTCTCTGTCTCAGTTCCTCAGAGTGGAACTCCCACTGACCATTTAGATATTCTAAGACACTTCCTGTCTTCAAATGGGGACATATTTCTTCAAAGAGCATCTGGGAGAATAAGTTAAACCTTAAACAACAACAACAAAAAGTTTGTCTTGTTTTTTATGTCTAATGTGGTCGAGTTTTACCTTCAGGTTTAGCGGAATTAGTTGTGGTTGGAAACTCTTAGGCTTTCAAGTGTGACGGACGTGTTTCTTTTGGAAACTATGAGCACTCATGTACCTCACGTATTACTGAAGTAATGTAAATATAAATCAGGTGTGCTGCTGAGATCCATTAGGCCTGGAAGTTCTACTTCGGATTAGAATCAATTAATTACTAAACCAGAGACAAGCTGAATGAGATGTGTTGCGGCAAGAAATGGTTAACTCTGACGAGACACTGGCTTCTTAAATCAACAGATGAAAATAATGATCAAAGCCATAAGCACATAAGCAGCACCATTTGAAAAAATGTGCTTATTTAATATAAGCATCATAAATTTCCATAACATCATAAACAAATGATGATGAAAAAGTTGTTGATTAGGTTATTTTTAGGAAATATTTGCTGATTTAATATTTACATATATTTTGTGATATAAAAAGGATTTATAATAGTATTCTGCTGTTATGTATTGGGTGTGTGTTTTTGTGTATTTAGAAAAATTAGAAGTTTTATCCTTGGCCAGGATATTATGCAGGAGGTGGATAGGTAAATATACATTCCCACAGCCTTCAGCTCACAGAGGAAAAACAGAATGCCAAAACCCTTGTCATTGCGAGGTCACAGCAAAGCACACAGTGAACCACAACGAAATTGGACCTCTGCATTTAACCCATGCAAACACCGTGCAGCAGTGGGCAGCTATTGAAAGCACCCGGGGAGCAGTGATGGGGACGGTACCTTGCTCAAGGGTACCTCAGGGCAACCTGCTGGTGAGGGAATCGAACCCACAATCTTCCGATGCTGGGGCAACTCCCTCACCACTACTGCCCCTTGTGCCTGGTTAGGGTCTTTCTAGAGAACCGTTGTGAGACATGTTTGGACCAAACTATGTTGATAATAAGAGATACTATCAATAATATGTAAGCATTTAAATATTGCTTTTAATATTGTTGTTCATCGTGTCTTACTCACGAGGTTCCAGTAATAAAAAGGTTGATTAATTCAATAGAGGCACATAATGTGAACCTATAGTACATATTATAGTTATAATTACAGATTATAGAATAACATTAAACGTCATGTTAAGTTCAGAAATATGTAAGTTTAGACATGATATTTTAAAAGCTCAGAAACACTGAAAAAGTTTCTTCCTTTATTTCTTATTAATTGAGCAAATGGTTTTTCAGCAATATAATAATTTGAAGAAAATAAGTATTTAACTCTTTGATGTATAGGTTGTCACTCCTGTTTATGGGTGTCTTTTTATTTAATTCTCACTTCTTTTTTTTTTTTTCCGCTGTATGCAAATAAAGTAAAATAAACTCCTCTAGTTGAACTGAGCTGAGAGGAAGAGTGGCCTGGAAGGTGAACGGCACACATGCAGTGCTGTGCCAAACATTAGCAACATTTTCATAGACACACAACTGTAATTTATCATCAATTTGAGCGGACATAAGGAAAAAAGACTGGACTCTGGGCACTGAGGGAACTTTACAGGATTAGGTGAGTGAACTAAAGCTATAATGACTTCTGCTGTCAGTCAAACATACTGGAAGCAGGAAAAATATTCCTTTAGTTTTATTGCTATTTCATCTGTGAAATAATTATTTTCTTTCGTCCTTTCTTCCTTCTTTAATCTGAAAATGTATACACAAATTTCAAAACTGTACTTTACTGTACAAATGCAAAGTTTTCCTCTGATTTATTCTAAATGCAGTACGTTCTATAGTTTGCTTGAGTTACTATATACTTCTTTTAAACTAAATAACTACTTTTTTTCTACAATTTCCATTTTATTTCCCTTTGTTAAGACAACCATTCAGACAATTTAACCATTCAAACTACAGCCACCAACCTCAGTATAAAACAATGTTTTTGGGTTTGTGCCTCTTGTACTGGAAACAAGGGAAGCATCAGTTCACACTAATCATAATATATAACTTTCATTCCATTTTTAGACTAAAGGAACTGTGTTTTTTTTCAACTGCAAGTCATTCATAAATGTTAGTGATCCTGCATCCTTTGTTTATGATCGACTCATCATCAGTTCAATGATTTACATTTACAGAATTATGATTCCATATATATCATCAAATGATCTTTAAAATGACTTTTTAGGAGAGGGCAACATGTAAAAAAATTTTTCTATAAACATAAGCATGTAAGTCCTATAAGTTGTGAGGTGGCCAAAGGCCACCAAAGGGGCCAAATTCGTTCCCACCCAGACATGCTCAAACAGATATCTGAACAAATAACAAAGATCTGGGAAATTGGGAGGGAACAACACCTTGAACACTATGATTAGTGCACAATGGTTAGGATCGTAAGACTGTGGGTTTTGAGGTACCTTTGAGCACGGTACCGTTCCTGTCACTGCTCCCAGGGTGCTTTCAATAGCTGCTCCCTGCTGCATGTGTGTGAATGTATGGGTAAAATGCAGAGGTGTACTTTGTTGCGTTTCACTGTGTGCTGTGCTGTGCTGTGTTTCACAATGACAAAAATAATCACTTTCACTTTTTCACTTTCATTAGAGAATACAGTTTTCCTGAAAGAGTAGACTTAATTTGCAACAATGTTTAAGGAGGTGAAGTGTGTTAAAATAGCATTAATGCTTGTATCCAAAGATTCCCAGAAGAACATTGCTTCTATCAGCTTGTCTTCACATAGTGGATCCTGTTGCCATCACTCCCCCTCACACACACCTGGCCATCGACATGATGTTATAGAAAAAGTGATTTCTCAGACCAGGCTATCTTCTTTCAGTGCTACATATTCCATTTTGCATATTCACATGTCGATCGTAAACACTTTCCACACTCGACAAGGATCAGCATATGCACTCACACAGTACTGCACTGTGTGTTCTGATGGATTTCTGTCATATGCAGCATATACGTTTTCAGTCATTTGTGAAATAGTAGCTTATCTCTGGATCAGACCAGAGGACTTCATCTTTGCAGAACCATGTGAACCATTGTGAATGTGAATCATCAGTTCATGGGTTTCCTTTCCTTGAAGCACTTTTCGATGGTGCTAACCACTCCATAGCAGGAAACCCCACAAGACCTGCTGTTATGAAAATAGACTGTCATAGTTATGTTGCAATCACAATTTGGCCATTGTTCAAGTTGTTCAGAACCTTACACCCATTCATTTTTTCCTGTTTCCGACACCATCAGCTTTAAGTGAAGTTGTCACCCATACACACATGTTCAGCAAGGCACAGCTATTTAAAGCATCCAGTGCCAAGAGCAGTGAAAGGGATGGTACCTTTCTCAAGGGTTCCTCAGGTCAACCTACTGATCTGGGATTTGAACCCATGACCTTCCGATTCAGGGGCCTAGTCCCTAACCATTAGGCTGCCCATTTTTCTTGCTTATTCAAGAACTGACTGTTCACATACTGACTAACATATTGCAAATATTAGCAGGTACCATTATGAAAAAAGTGAAAGTGACAACCCTTGTCATTGCGAGGTCACAGCACTGCACACCATGAACCACAACGAAATTGGACCTCTGCTTTTAACCCATGCACACAAACACCGTGCAGCAGTGGGCAGCTATTGAAAGCGCCCAGGGAGCAGTGACAGGGATGGTACCTTGCTCAGGGGTACCTCAGGGCATCCTTTGAGGGAATTGAACCCACAATCTTCCAATGCGGGGGCAACTCCCTCACCACTAGGCCACCGCTGCCCCTATATCATAGTGAGATATTCACTATAAAACAGTATAGTTTTCAAATACATAAACAAAGACTGAAATTATTTTAAATAACTATAGTTTAGGATCATTTAGTCTAACAACTACCATTTTTTTCTTTCTAGTATGGGATGTGTGAACACTAGGGAAAAAAATGGTGCCCTTCAGCAAATACAAAATCACACACCCCAGAAAGACAGATACACCAGAGACCCAACTCAGCCAGATCCAAATAAAAAGGTAATCACAGTTTAAAATTTTTACAGTAAAATATATTAACATTTTTTAATTGTTATGTTTATTTTGTTATATATATTTAAATTTAGCAAAATAATAGGATTCTCTTAGATCAAGCCTCAATCACATGTACTTAATAAATTGAACTGAATCTAGGGTAGAGTCTTCTCGCCAGCCTACATTACTCTTTCACTAAATTGAGAAGCCCCCCCCCAACCACCACACACACACACACACACACACACACACACACACACATACACACACACACACACACACAAACACACACCCCACAACTCCCCCCCACCCACACACACCCACACACACGTACACACGGACACACGCACAGACGCACACGCACACACACCCACACACACACACACACAACCAAAAAGGTAAATGGAAAATATATTTTTTTCATCACACATCATTCAAATTGTGTACACATTCAAATTATCCAGCCTAGCTTTCAGGCTCCAGTCAGAAAAGTAAATACCCTTAAAATTTGCATATCACGGTTTCCACTTCATTTTGATCCTTGCCCTGGTGTTTGTTCTCTAGACTCCACCTCTACTGCCCGAACAGGCTCAACAGATTAGTGACGGTATGATGCCACATACATTTGCCTTCACCTTGGTTATTTCGTAACTAGGAATTGAAAGACACTGAAATAAATGAAGCCTCAGACTGAACTCTTTTAGCTCACAAAATAATTAAATGTGATCCTTCATGCAAATAGTATAGTTTAATATTCAGACTTTATCGTCCATAACTGACATTATTTGAATACACGTCAGCTGATTTTACACTGGATATTTAAAGAAATAGATGGCATTTTAAATTAGCTGGAAACATGTTTTTACTATGTAACACACATAAAGAGCATTTTACTCATCTAAAAGCCATTCAAAGATCCAGAGTTTTGTCAGGATGGTTTCAAAATTTACAGTGTGGAATGATTAACAATGATCTGTGTGTATCCACAGACACCAATGCAAAAGCGAACATTGTGGTTGCTCTGTACGCATTTAAAGCTGGGAAGAAGGGCCAGTTGGCTTTCAGAAAAGGAGAGAAGTTCCAAGTATTGGATCAGTGAGTATAACACACACAACGTAGAATCTTCTCAAGCAAACACATACAACTGTCATTCCCACACCACACACGCACACATTCAGTGACAAAATGTGCAAAAATGTTAAATCTCTAGTGTTCACTGTGTGTGGTGTGTAACAGAACTGGTGACTGGTGGAATGCTAAGTCCCTGACGTCTGGCAAAATAGGCCTGATACCTTACAATTATGTGGAGGCAGAAGAGAGCATAGAGTCAAATGAGTAAGTACACTTCAGTATCATCAAAAGTGCACTTATTGTTTCAGTAAATATTAACATAAGCAAAAACCCAGATTAAAAAATATATCCTAAAGTGACTTCAACATTAAAATCTGTCCATCTATCTGTCTGTCTGTCTGTCTGCCTGTCTGTCTATCTATCTATCTATCTATCTATCTATCTATCTATCTATCTATCTATCTATCTGTCCATCTGTCTGTCTGTCTATATTTCTATCCATCTATCTGTCTGTCTGTCTGTCTGCCTGTCTATCTATCTATCTATATATCTGTTCATCTGTCCATCTGTCTGTCTGTCTGTCTATCTTTCTATCCATCTGTCTATCTGTCTGTCTGCCTGTCTGTCTGTCTGCCTGCCTGTCTATCTTTCTATCAATCTATCAAACTATCAATCTATCTATGTGCCTGACTGTCTGCCTGCCTGTCTGTCTGTCTGTTCATGTATCTATCTATCTATCTATCTATCTTAAAGTGCTAAGCCACAGTAGTCAGTATGTCAATATCTCCAGACTTTTTGAAGGTACCCAAAGTTATTCTCTGAACATAAGCTGGCTTTCGTTCCATTCTCTGTCAAGATGGCCCACACTTCTTCTGCCTCTGAAACGTGTCAGGTGCAGCGACAGGACTGAAAATGAGACTGTTTCAAATTATGATTTTGATATAAAAATTCTCCTACAGGAGAAAAATTCCTCTTTGCCAAACCAATATGCCTTCACATTTTGGCTGCATTTATACCCGTTACCTAGAATAGCTTTACAAACAAACAATGTTATTTCTATCTCTGTTTCTGTCATGTGTATAATTTAACACTTAGAGAAGAACTGCTGGTTGTAATTATTATTAATCCTCTCTCATGTACTGACTCATACACCCTTATCCTTTTTTCTTTTCACAGCTGGTTCTTTAAGAACATCAACAGAAGAGATGCAGAGAGAAACCTGCTAAATCCTGCTTATAAACCAGGAGATTTCCTTGTGCGAAAGAGTGAAACTACTGATGGTATGAAATGCAGGCAAACAGGCATGCACACACACACAAACTTTACATACTAAAATAAAACAGTGGCCTTTTTATGTCTAGCAGAAAAAAATACCCTCAACCAGAAAGCAAAAGGATCAGATAAAAAAAAATACTGACTGCAATTCTGTAATGCTCAAATATCACATATATTATTTAAAATACTTATTTAGACTTCTTATTTATTCTCATACATGTTTATGTTTGAGCAGGGTGTTACTCAATGTCAGTGAAGGACGTGAATGCTAATGGCTTTGCTGCAGTAAAACATTACAAGATTCGCACATTGGACGATGGAGGATACTACATCTCTCCAAGGGTCACCTTCAAAAAGATCACAGACCTCATCAAGTACTACCAGAGTATGTAATCACAAACATGCACACACACACACACACACACGCACACACAAACACATGCACAGACACACTCACACACACACACACACACACACACACACACACACACACACACACACACACACAGAGCACTTTTTCAGGCAGCCAGCTCTTGAACCCTCCGAAATCCTCCAAAACTATTGGAACAACCATTTAATTTGATTTAAATTTTAAGATTTTCAGCTTTGGTATCTGACCACACAGTTCAAGTGAGCATAACTACTGACACATGAGAGGCTCACCAGTATTGTTATCACACAGGTGTGTTTAAACTTTAAACAGCTTCTGATATCCACCACTCTTAGCTGATACATTGGATTTCATCTATGAAGACTGCATTGGATGTTACAAAGGGGAGAAAAAAATGAAGACCAAAGCGCTGTCTATGGGTGAAATTAACCCATTTTTAAACTGGGAAAAGGGGAAATCAAATTCTCAAACACTGGGCAAAGTCACTATTTGGAATGTCTTGAAAAGAAGGAAACCACTGAGTACTGAATAACAGACACCAAACCTGCTGAATAAAGAAAACAACAAGAACAGATAACAGACAAATAGTGAGAGCAGAAATGGAAAAGCTCAGAACAATAGTCAGGGGCATCATAGACAACTGATTTTGAGAGCGAAAATGTAGAGGCCATACCACCAGATGCAAACTATTCATCAGCAACAAGAATCAGAAAACCAACAAACATATCCAAGTTTTATGGACTGAAAAAGTTTCATCTGTGCCAAAGTGATGGAAAGGCCAAGGGTGGAGGATGAAAGGATATGATCTTGAACTAAAACATACTAGCTCATCTATGAAGCACAGTGGAGGCAGTATTATGGCCTGGACTTTTATGGTTGCTTCAGGAATATCTCAAAAATCTTTTTTGATGATGCAACTCACAATGATAACAGCAAAACGATTTGGGAAGTCCACAGAAACAATTTATGGAGAAGCTTATCCAAACTAATCAGGACTATTAGCGGTATTACAAATCACACTGCCATGGTTACAAAAACATCAAGAAAAAGTGAAAAATACTGTACTGGGCAAGTCAGTCACCAAATCTTTATACAACTGAACATGTAGCTCATCTCCTGAAGAAGAAACTGAAGAGAGAAACCCCCTGGAATAAAACTGAAAGACATTGTGGCAAAAGCGTGAAAAATCCACAAACAAGAAGGAACAAACAATTTGCGGAAGTTAGTGGGTTGCACCTTGATATACTACCAAATGTAATTTACTTGAAAACTGCCATTTCCAATACTTTTGCTCACTTGAAAACTAGATGGTCAGCTGCAAAAAGCTATGTTCGATGTACTTTAACACATCTAGGTGTAGATATCAAGAAATAAAAGCTGAAAATCTGATTTCTGATCTCATATTCATCTTTTGATCTCAAACCTAAATGTCTCCAATGGCCAAGAAAACGAAAGCAAATGGTGATTCAAATGTGTATGCACATTTGAAGCAGTGTAATAATAATTCTGTTTAACTAAAACTGATCTAAAATTAAAATTTTTATCAGCGTTTTAAAAAGTTCATGACTTGCTTAAACGAACGTGCTTTAACAAAAGCCACTGAAATGTTTTGAAATACTAGGATATTCTTTACTGTAAAAATGAACTGAGTCAAATGCAACAGAGCTCCTCTCAAAAGAATTAACTAATTAACATAAAAACCAGATACCTAAAAAGGTTTTTTTCACCTTTTTTTAATAATCATTCATTTTACTAGTAATTCAGCATGTCGGGGTGTTTTGGTGTTTTTCGAAAACAATCAAGTGAAATAAACCTGTATAAAATGTGACACAACCTTTGCAAAGAGCACATTTAATGGTTTATTTTTTCCCCATAGTGTTAAATTGAGCAATTGAATAGTAAGAAATGAGAAAAGGAAACATATCCTTTGTACTTTGAATCATGGCATCCAAACATCTGCATACAGCAGTATATTGCTAAGAATATTATATTAATTGTGTTTTTGTTTTTATGTATGTGCTTTAGAACAACCTGATGGATTATGTCAGCGATTAGGCAACGCATGCATAAAGCCCAAAATTGAAATTAAGTGGGATGATGACGTGTGGGAGATTTCAAAAGAAAGTATCCGAATGGTCAAGAGACTTGGAGCTGGTCAGTTTGGAGAGGTCTGGCTGGGTGAGTGTATATGTATATATATATATATATATCCATTTGCATTAAGATATGATTTATTATGATATCATATTTATTATCCTATTAATTGCACATCAGATTATGTTGTACTAGTATTTAAAGGCATAATGACAATGATGCAGAATCTACATGAATGTAAAATGAATTGTTACAGTTTCAGTTGCAGCACTGATAACAGTTTGCCTGCTCCCTCTTCCCTCTGTCTCCGTTCAGCTGTGTATAACAAAACCACAAAGGTGGCAGTGAAGACTCTGAAGCCTGGAAGCATGTCGGTTGAGGCATTTTTGCAGGAGGCCAACCTGATGAAAACTCTTCGACATGCGCGCCTGGTCCGTCTTTACGCTGTAGTCACCAAAACAACACCCATCTACATCGTCACAGAGTTCATGGCTAATGGTACATTGGCTCATATATACACTAGCCTAAGATTTAAAAAAATAATAATAAAATAAAATAAAAACATTTTAGCTGCAGATAAATACATCAAATTATTAATTATTACAAGAACATTTAATAATTGAAAAAATCAGTAGGAAGGTTGGGAAAAATAAACAGAACATATTTAAAAAATATGGAGGAGCACCAAGATATGAGGTTATATATATATATATATATATATATATATATATATATATATATATATATAGAGAGAGAGAGAGAGAGAGAGAGAGAGAGAGAGAGAGAGAGAGAGAGATCAGATGGGTGAAAGTGTGAAAGGCTTTGTTCTGGACATATTCAGAGGAGAGACAAGGATTACATTGGGAGAAGGATGTGTTATGAAAGTTCTCCTCTACAAATTCATGTTGCTGTTTCCAGTGCCAATTTTTTTCTGTATCTGGGATTTAGGTAGCTTGTTGGATTTTCTGAAGAGTCCACCGGGCCGAAAAATACAGCTGCCTAAACTGATCGACTTTGGTGCTCAGGTAACTGTTCACCCACGTACAAAGACCCTCCTCCACCAGCACTGCGTCCTAAAAGGCTGAAAAGCCCAATATACATTATGTGATGCATCAAACAGATGTTTAATATTTATAAGGACAATTCTCAGAAATACGGAAATACTTAAAGAGAACTGAGACTCCTGTGAAGCATGATGTTTATGGTGAGGCAAAATAAAAAGAAGAACATTGTTCAGCATCAGTAGGAATGAAGTCTGATGGAAGCGTTGTTGTTGTTGTTTTGTTTGTTTTTTTTTTCATTTTTGTGCATCAGATTGCAGAAGGCATGTCCTACATTGAGAAGAAGAACTACATTCACAGAGACTTACGAGCTGCCAACATTTTAGTCAGTGAGAACCTACTGTGTAAGATTGCTGACTTCGGCCTGGCTAGAGTCATTGAGGACAATGAATATTCAGCCAGTGAAGGTATAAACAAACACAAATGGTTCTCCAAGGGATTTTCAATAGAAGCAACGGTTATATATTGATCTGTGGCCAGTCTAAGAACTATTTCAATGCAGAGAGGCATTGCATGGTGAAAGGGTTCTTCCTTGTGATGGAAACATGTGTATGGTATGTGTGTATGTGCATGGCTCCTAACAGCAGTGGTTACCAACACTGTTTTTGGAGCCGACCCTTCATTATACATTTGAAGTTTTTTTTTTTTCTTTCCTGCTTCCAGCAATGCAAATCAGTTCATAAATTAACTTTCCTGGGTTAGTGCAAGTGTTACAGAGCATGAAAACAGGGGAGGGGGGCTTCGGGACCAGGGTTGAAAATGAATGTTAAAAGGACCTTTTTAGAAAAGTTCTATTTAACAACAAAAATGGTTACACTATTGTTGCAAGTCCAAGAACCTTTTTGATTCTACACAGAAGCCTTTTTGTTAAGATTGTAGAGACAGGGGGTATGCTGTTATTAATGGCAATACTGGTGTGGCAGTGTGACTTTACCATGTTGTTGAAACTGTGAACAGCCTTTTTCCTCCATACAAATTAAGCAAGACCTCACCAAAACGGACTAACACTCAGATGAAGCATTGAGTTATTGACACTGTGATAATAAACCACAGTATTAGTGTGTTATAATTGAAACAACATCATTGCCTAAGGATCATAAAACATCATTATATGAATTTGAATTTTATACTTTAGCAATTTGTTTAGTAACTCATATTTCAAAATGTTTCGTCAACTTACAATACATTACTCTATTGCTCTTTTTTTCAGGTGCTAAATTCCCCATTAAGTGGACAGCACCAGAGGCCATAAACTATGGGTCTTTCACCATTAAATCAGATATGTGGTCTTTTGGCATCCTCCTCCATGAGATCATCACATATGGAAAAATCCCCTACACAGGTCAGACAAAAGCTTTTCCATCCTCCAACCATTGGATTAACAGGTTTTGTTTTTTACTTAACAGATCATAAACTGTATACTTTCATCATGCATACTTCATGGATGGATCTGAATATTCTAGAGGTATTACAAAGGGTTTACAAGGTCAACTTGGATAAGCCCCAAATATAATGAGAGCATAGAATGGTATTTGCTGCTCCCTAGTGGTTATTCTACAAGGATTAATGATTGAAGCGCATATTAAAATCAAATACTATTGCATTCTATTTCTATGAGATTGCTTTAATAGGAAAAGGAAAGTCACCACGATACATGAGTCTTTAATAGTGAAGAGTGACTTTAGGCCAGCAAAATGTACAAAAACTAGTGTGAATTTTTTTCATTTTGGTGAAAGCCTGGTATATTAAATGGACTGTAGATGACTCTCAGAACATGCAAGAAACAATTCAAAACACCGTTTTTGCCAGGCTGCCAGTTTTGCCATAAAGGATGATTTACGGATTAATGGCATTTTTTGCACTGAAGTGAAAAACTAAAGTTTGTAAACCTATTCGAAATTTTTGTGGCTGCTTCATTTTTTTCCTAGCAGATGCAATATTTCCAGCACGCACACACACGCAGACTAATAAAAACTCAGAGATATGAATTTAACAACCCTTGGCTCTTCTGCTGCACCAGTGTATACTTAAAATAAACTTCTGCTTAAATAACCACTAATCTGTTAAAAAAAACTAAAGTCCAAACGGCTCCTTTGGATTTAAGCTGTAAATAATGAATAAATAAATAAAAAAGGTTTATTGTTTAGCGGGCAGTGGCGACCTAGTGGTTAGGGAGTTGGCAACAAGAGTGGAAGATTGTGGGTTCAAACCCCTTACCAGTAGGTTTCCCTTGAGCAAGGTACCATCCCAGTCACTGCTCCATTATCATTATCAGCATTATCAGAAATTAACCGTACACAAACATGTGCAGCAGGGGGCAGCTATTGAAAGCGCCCGGGGAGCAGTGACGGGGATGGGACCTTGCTCAAGGGTACCTCAGGGCAACCTACTGGTCGGGGATTCAAACCCATGATCTTCCCTAACCACTAGGCCACTGCTGCCTCAGATAGAACTGGTGTGGTAGAATTGCGGAGAGGGACAGGGGGAAACTAAATAAACTGGTCAAGAGGGCCAGCTCTGTCCTAGACTGTCCACTGAAATCTATCGAGCAGGTAGGGGAGGAGAGGATGTTATCCAAGCTAACATCCATCATGGACAACACCTCCCACCCCCTACACGAGACTGTACGAGCACTGAGCAGCTCGTTCAGCAGCAGACTGTTACACCCGCAGTGTAAGAAGGAACGCTACCGCAGGTCATTCTTACCGGCAACTATCAGACTCCAGAACTCAACCTAGCATTATTTATTATTACTCATTTAATGTTATTATTAATAACATTTACAATTATTTTATAATTTATTTATAATTTATTATTTACTATTATATGCTTTCTGTGTATAAGGTTATCTTTCCTGTTTTTATATTTTCTTTCTTGCTAATTGCCCTGTAAATATGTATATATATAGCTCTGTATATGGATATCTTTCCTTGTGTTTTATATATTCCTTGTTTTCTTGTTAAAGAGCCCCGTAACACCCGAATTTCTCATTCGTAGGATAATAAATGATTCTTCTATTCTACATTGTTTAATGAAAAATTTTTCACTACAGTACTAATTTCATTTCTTAATTTGTAAATGTGATAAATAACCACTTCAACATCTCTGCTGCAGGGCTGAGCAATGCTGAAGTGATGGCAAGAGTGCAGCGTGGATATCGGATGCAGCGGCCTGAAAACTGCCCCCCCAAGCTGTACGAGATCATGACTTCCTGCTGGAAGGCCACCCCGGAGGAGCGGCCCACTTTTGACTACATGCAGAGCATCCTGGAGGATTTCTTTACTGCCACCGAGGACCAGTATCAGCAACAGCCCTGAGACAGACTGACCAAGGCCCAAAGGGCTCAGCAGATACACGGTCTTGAAGGATCCACAGACTGACTCGTTTAAGAAACGGGCCTGTTCGGCTGCTTCTCTCAGAGGAATCGGGCTCTGAGGAAGCCTGAAACTCTCATACATGTGGACAAGCAATGGCACACACCGTTCCCAGAGATTTTCCTGTGGTCAAATGGGTTAGAGATGACATATCCAACTGTCCATCAAAGATCAAAAGACTTCTGAGCAAAATACTCCTGTAAATACTCTACTCAGAAAAGGAGGCTAAAAATATCCCAGATGAACACCTGTGCTACATATTACTCAACAGCTCCTGCAGAAATTGCTTTTGACCATTCTGCTGGTGGTCCTAATGCACTTAGGCTGAAGCAGCTTCCAGCAGAGGTACATTAGTGTACACTTCCACTGCATATACACTAGGGGACTGAATGTTGAAGGCCACAACTGCTACAGGGCTTGCGTTCAAACAAACTTTCAATGTCATGGTTGGGAGTGTTCAAACCCAGTAGGTGCTTCTCCTCTACAGTCATCTGACCTGCTTTCTTCACTGTTGAACAGATCAGCGCTAGCAGCAGACCGAGACCCAGTGTAACAAGTCAATAGCAGCAGCTTCTAAAGGGATGAAGTCTATACTGAAGTCCAGGCTGGCTGCGGATCATGTCTGGGCTATCTTCACAGTCAGAGAAATCAAGATTGTATAGGTGGAGAGGAACACAGACATTGGTGCTCGCAACCATTGAGAAAGGAGGATTGGTATCCCCACGAAGCAGAATTTTAAGCTCTGCATTTGCTAATGTGCACGGCTCATCGTTTTTCATGAAGTTTAATCTGTTGCAGTTCAAATACTGGCACTTAATTTGCCAAGTGTGCAAAAGTTAATTTTTTTTTTTAAAACCAAAATAACCAAGAGGTTTGATAGCAAATTTTTATTAAATAAATAAAACCACTTTAAAAAATTTAAGTGCTTCGACATACATGGGGAACTGTTTGGTCAGTCAGGTTGGTTTTTTCCTCAGAGATGTCGTACGAACAGATTTGCGGATTGTGCGGCACAGGTTTCCAGAAGACGGTGTGGACATCGATTCCTTGATATTGACAAGGAGTCCCCGTTTCTGTCGGGGCGGCCCTGCAGAATCTGTGGTCACTTTGAGCAGCTCCTCTCTCAGAGTGTGCACTTCTGCTTCTTTGTCAGTGAGCTTACTCTGCAAACCCTCAACTTCTCGGTCCTGTTGGCAATAAAGTGGGTCAATGTGCATGTTAAAACAGACCGATGAGAACGTGTGCACATACATTTACATTTGCGGCATACCTGATCATTCAGCCTGTTCTGTAAATTCTGAACTTCAGTGAGTTTTTCCATGTAACTCTCTCCAGCTTCCTGCAAAGTCTCATTCAACTCACGAATCCGTTTCTCAAGAGATACAATGAGCTAGAAAAAGGACAGGAACAATGTCAAAATCCAGATTGAGACAGTTAAAGATGGAGTACCTTTAGCCCAGCATGAACAGAAAGATGTAACATGTGCTCCAGCTTGAGTAGTGATGCAGGAGAAAAAAAGCGTTTGTCTAATTTTGTGGCTATGCAATTAGGAAATTTTAATTATAACTTTCAGTTTCAGCCCAGTTAAATTGGCTCAAATCATTCATGTTTATGAACTTAACCTACCCCTTGCTTTTCAGCACACAACTGTTCCACAGCACACTTCTCCTTGTAGAGATGTTTGAAATGTTCAGAATCTAAAAAGTGCAGAAAGCAGACAAAACTGGGTTAGAAAGAAGGCAAAAAAACCCCCAATCGTTTCACATACTGTAGTGCATTCTTCCATCACCACAAGCATCATTGTAATGGTCCCCTTATGTTGACGAAATGGTTCTCTCAAGATCTGTGCTGTTGTGTGGCACCACTCTGTGGAAATGGGGAAGCCTATGACCCTAATGTATAGATAAGCATATCAGCACAGTTGACGGCCACCAAAATGCTGCAAGAAGCAGCCAATGCAGCATCCGCACCTTAGACAAACATTTACCCTACTAAACCTTTAGTAGGTGCTAGTCTCTGTGGGTCCACAGCACCCAAAAATAATTTAGTTGACAGCAAGTTAGTGTGGATTTAAACCTCCCCAACCTGTCTCTTCTGTGGCTGGTTGAACAGGGTCAGCCTGTGTAGAGTTGTCCTTGGTTACCACAGCAGAATCCACTACAGAAGGTGCAGAACTGTTTCCATTAAGTTTCCACTCTAATTCATTCACACGCCTCTCAAGCTCCTGGTTGGACAAGTAACAGCAAATCAGCAAACAGCTGTACAGGTGATTGCTTTTGCAATATGCTTTCTAGTTTTGTCCAACAGCGAGACCAAAATTAATCTTCAGACATGACAGTCCAGTATGCTGCCACATTTCAAAGGCTCACCAATAAACAAACCATATTGTAACAGCAATAAGAGGAACCCTCATCCCAGCATGATTTTGGCCATACGAGTGATGCCTAATATTAGTGCAGATGTTTGACCACACCTTGGCTCTGTCCTGCTCTGCAGTGTATTCTTCTATAGGGATGTAGTCCTCTTCAAGCCGTTCCAGAGCACACTGGTAGGCATGCTCCTTCAGGGCCTCTTTATACAATTCGAATGTACTGTCCATCTTCTCCTCATAATTCTCTTTCAAATCAGCCATCTGACGGCTATAGAAAAATGAACGAACAGGTACACTCAGGGTAAAATCTTCATACATGCAAATTTCTCTTTTTTAAAAAAAAAAAAAAAAAAAAAAAAAAAAAAAAAAAAAAGCCCAGAGTGTATGATGGGTAAAAAGACACGAATCCTAGTAATTTTGACAACAGTTCACAGAACACCAGACTTGGCATGTTTGCTTCTATACAAAAGCTCAGCAGCATGGCAAGCTAAACAAAGTTTGAGGTTTCTTTTTAAATGTATAATTCATTCCTCCCCAGCACCCACCAAGTACACACACCTGTGAAACTCCTCAATCTCCATGATTTGCTGCAGCATGGCATCACCCATTTCTTTCCGTATCTGAATCTCCTGTAGCAGATTTTTCTTGCGCTCAGCCAACAACTTTGCCCGCAGACTCTCTACTAAATTGAACAGCTCCTAGACAGACAAGCATTTGCCCTCCTGAACAAGGTGTTTTTTGCAGATTACATTACATTTTCTATTAGCACCAATTCAGATTCATGTTCTGTCGTTGGTCTGATTTAGATTACCCCATACCTCTTGGGGTAAGATTGACATGTCTGCCTCATCATCGCCATCCAACAGCTCATCCTCTGATAAGTGGTCATCCATCAACTGGCTGTCAATAATGCTGTTGCTTAGCAATGGTTTTCCATGCCGACCAATCAGTCGTGGTGCCAGAGACTCAAGAGAGCGGGGTGGGATAACCTGAAGCACCTGAACAAGGCCAGGCAAATAACTTGAACTTGTAGACTCTACTGCAAGTGCTACTCCAGGGTTGAGAAGTAAGAATGTTTGTAATACATGTTGGTACTCCATAGTACCTCTTTAGCCACAGCAGAGAACTTCATGACGTGGAGAGTCTCATCATAAGTAGATGCACACTGGTTTATATTCACAATCATGGAGGCTCTGCCACGGCCACAGAGTACACCCTGGAAGAGGCGGGTCAGCTTACTCTCACGGAATGGGACGTAGCTGCTTTTCACCCTGGGTAATACACAATGGTTACCCAGAGACAGCAGTTTGCATTAGTGATAAGCTACAACAAGCTTTATTTTTGAGAGGTTCCTTTAAAAATAAAAACTAATTCACTGGATAACTGATAATGTTTGCTTTCAAACACTTGAGAAACTCATCTCTACTAAAAACTGACCTAAAAGTAAAAAAGTCAGTTTGATCATGAAAATGACTAAAATCTAAAGTTTTTGCTCAATAGCTGAAAAATGTCATGGCTGGCTTAATGTTCCAGCACTGTGCTGTACACAAAACAGTGCATAGATGCACCTGTCATTTTGGTTGTTGCGGAGGGCTGCAATGCACTTGCCAAGGATCAGCAGCGAGTTGTTGATGTTTCCTGCCTCCTTCAGACGGTCACCAAATGTTTTAGTCTTATTGCATCTCTCTGAGCCAGCCAGGTCACAAAGAGAAAGCCTAAGAAGGGAAGAGAAGGTTACTACAAATTCAACAAAACCCAATATTGACCCATACAACTCACTCAGATATCCCCTGGACATCAACCCCATCGATACGCATCAGCTTGATAGTAAAGATGCTGTGGCTGTTTATGGAATAAAAATAGGATATTGTAAATAACATTAAAGTACACCAGAAAAACATCTGCCAAATAAACCCATAAACCAATAGGTTTAAGGATTGCTTAAATCAACATATACCTTCTGCTGGAGGACTGGTTCATTTTTGTGGCAGCAGCACTGCGGTTTTTATTCCCTACACGCAGCACCTTAGTCGCCTCCTCAGCTGTCTGTACATTAATCCACCTCAGATCTAAGACATACAGAAGACCAACACAGTACATTGCCTTTTTGCCCCCATAGAATTCAACCCCCCCCCCCCCCCCCAAAAAAAAAAACCCCAATGTATTGTTAATGTAGTTCAGAACTTGAAAGCAGTAGAGCAATACAAAGTCATTTTAACCACATCTTAAATCCTTTATGCAGGGCATCTGGAAAGCAGAGACCACAAGGACCTTTACCTTCACCAAGATGCATCATTAATGACCACAGTCACCTCTAACATAGGAGTTGCCAACACTGTCCTCACAAATCCGCAGTGCAGGGCGCTTCTTTGTCTTGCTGGTGAGGGTAGGCTGAAGCAAGTCATACACATACTCGTTATAGATCTCAAAGTAAGCGACCCATAGAGAGTAGAGGGAGTGCACATCATCCACCGCCACTTCTGCACTGTCCACTGAGAGACAGGAAGACAGACATGCAGTCTAATGTAAAAGCACTCTTTCTAAAGCTGAGAAATGAACCAATACACAGTGATGAATGCTTTACCAGTGTGATCATAAGAGACTCCTGAGAAAGAGAGACTGTTGACAGAGGAAGAGGAGGAGCTCCTACTCCTGCTGCTTCTGAGAGACTCAACTTCCTGCAGATCAGATTATTCTGTAATTCATCTCATTAAAACCAGCTTCTATAGAAATGGTCACCAAGTAGATCTGAACATGGACAGCTGAGTGTAGATACTGGAGAGCATCAATAGGCTGGAGCTTAAGAAAAGAAACCAGAAAGCCCTTCATGATTCTGCTCCTCCAGACTTCACTGAATTACTCCAGTCATACACACCAACCCACTCACTGCGCTCCTCCGGTACTGGTTTACCCAGTTCCCAAATTCAGGTTAACTACTATGGGTGGTAGATCATTTAGTGTTGCTGCCCCTAAACACTGGAATTCCCTCCCTCAAAGCCTACACCCAATGGCCTCTGTCTTGTATTCTGTCTGTACTATTCCACTTCTCCCAATTCTTGATCTCTTTATTCTGCTGTTAGTGGTTAACCGTTTTAATTTACATTGCTTTCTCTTCTGCGCTGTTAAGTGACCTTTGGTTTGAGAAAGGCACTATATAAACAAAAATTAATATTATAAAGAAACCGTTTACGATGGTTGGGTGATCGCTGCTGCTAAACACTTACCAGGTTTGGGAGTCAAAGTTGTATAGCTTCACCATAAAATCAAGGCAGTGAATTACATTTTAATATTAATAAAATTTACTAAACTATTGCAGTGACATTGGAAAAATAATTTTTGCCCCACACTCTACCCCTCTGATGAGTACCTCTTTAAGCAGACTGAAGAGTGCAGCCTTAGAACACCTCTCTGCTCTGAGCTGTTCTGAGTCCAGTTTTTGCACATCTGAGCTCAGATATGGCTTCAAGTCCATGTGTTCATACAGGCGCCCACTGATGTGCCGGAAGATGGCGTCCAGAGCGCGAGGCAAAATGCCAGGATCCTTCTGAGAACCTACACTCGCAGATGCATAAAGGGACCACCAGTCACCTTTCACAGATAACTACATTTTATTACTTGTATCATTTATATTTCTCAAACACTCTTCAACACCCCCCCCCAAAAAAAAAAAAAACACCACACCACCCCTGAATCAGACCAATATAACCAGGATTAAAGTAAGAAAGACCAAATTAAGACCTAAATTACTGGCTGCGTGCATGTTTGTAGAGATGGAGGGGGGTTAAGAGCATCACACGGACACTGACAGTACATGCCTTGTATGGTATGGGTCTTGCCAGCATTGGTAACACCATAGCTGAACACCAAGGAATTCCTGCCTTGCAGAAAGTCCTGCACTTGAGGTCTGATCGTTCCATCAAAGAACTCCACCTGAGAAGTCTCTGGCCCAAAGATCTAAAACAAACAACATTAATACAGACCATCACGCAGTACCCAACTGGGAGAAAGACCAGAGTATCAGAGCACCTTGGTGAAGCTGAACTTGTGAAGCTGATTGCCAATGCCCTTCTCACTGCTCTTCATGGTAGCAGAGCCCTTAGGAGCTTGAAGAGCAGCAGTTTCTGTGCTCTCCAAAAGCACACAGCCCTGTAAGAGAACATCCAGCCAAACTCACTTCCTCAGCTGTACAAGTGACAGGAAACATGAACAAGAGCCCACACAAACCTGGTCCTCATTACTGTTGAGCTCCTCTTTACTGAAGGGTCGAACCCGGAGGTAAACGCGAAGCTGCTGCTGCTCAGGAATATCTACACAATCACTCTGAAAACACATCATCAAGCATCAGATCCAGCAGGTTAGAGTTGTCAATAGAGAGGGTCACGAAGAGGAATACCCATGTTGAATATAATGGTGTTTTGTTGACCAAAAATTTGAAGGAAAACTTTGGCTGAAATTTACTCCGTATTAAAGCATTTATATCTGAAGTATCACAACCCCCGTTATGCTATGAAATCATGATTATTCAACAAAATTACTCACTGCATTTGAAAAGATTGTATAGAGTCCCACCCCAAACATGTCCATTTAAGCCATTATTGTTCTCAATTTAAAAATCAACTATAACCATACTAATTTTCATAGACTCCAGGCATTGTCTAGCAATCTCTAAAGTTTCTTGTTAGGGGAAGCAGTGGTCTAATGGTTAGGAACTAGGTTAAGGTCCATGGATCAGAAGGTTGAGAGTTCATATCCCAGATCAGCAGGTTGCCCCGAGATACCCTTGAGTAAGGGACCATCCCATCACTGCACCCTGGATACATTGTGCATGCTGTTGTGTACAGTTTCACAATGGTAAATAGTCACTTTCACTTCACTTGTTAGAAGCACCAACCTGATCACATAATCTAGTTTATGTGAAACATGGAACTAATTAAATTGGGATTATGAGCCACCCTCTCTGAAGTTAAAATGAGAAAGGTTGGAGAAGAGAAGGAGATACCTGAGAGGTGATGGAGGAGACCCCAGAGAGCTCAGGTAGAGCAGGGTGATGAGGGTCACAGGCTGTGGACTCCATGGCCACCAGCAGTGTTCCATCGTGGGTCAGATCAATGTTCGCTGCCATGGCTACAAGAAACCCCAGCACAGCCCCTGACTCAGACCGGAGATCAGTATTAACAAAACCCACCAGAACATTGCGCTGGACTTACCCAACACTGCCAATTACAGAAGCGACAGGTGAACCTCTGGACCCTCAACCAAGCGTTTCTGTCAGACCAGTCAGGAAACCATTACAACACAACGAACCAAACTGACCGCCACCAATCACCGCGCCCTCCAAAATCAGCTTTATCCACTCTCAGTGATGAGCTGAAGACCCGCCCAAAACCACCCACCAACCAATCACGTCTCGTGTACAAAAACACCTCCACCAATCAGAGTTAAGAAGCAATCAGCTTCATGAGAGCCCCTGCCCTGTAGCGGGACTGTTAGGAAATGTAGATTGATCACCAGTCTGTCTCTGTATATAAAACCTCGCCACCCTGAAGAGACAGACATCACCACCAGCACATTTTAACAACACGATTAAGTGCAATTTGTCATTTTGTTTCATTTTTTATTTTTACATTGAAAACGGTTTCTAGAAACATTTCATGTAAATCAATATAAATGCAGGTCCTCCACTGTGGACACTGGTGATTATTTCCTCAGCTGTGTCTCTCCCAGTCTGGAGGACTCACTGATAGATGCTGAGAACGTCAACTGGGACAGAAGAGGCTGTCTCAGATATGAATTACTCCCGATGATCTGGAACTTCTACAGGAAGGTCATGAGGAGGAGGTCTTTGTGGAGGCTCTAAGGATCAGCTTGGTTGATGAAGGAGAGCAAAGGGGTTTTCCACAACGCAAGATTTCTGAGCTGCTGACCCCCAGGAGTCAGGACAGACTGGTCACGGTCAACACGGTCCACAAATATATGCATTGGTTCTGTGCAATTAATTTTCTTTTCAGATATGAACACCATTTACATTTTATATCGTATCCATTTAGCGGTCATAAATAATGAATAACCAGAATTACTGTGATGAAAAACAGAACGCTTGATTATGGTCCAATCTTTCATTTTTCTTTTCACTCCATTTAGCAAATTTTGAAGAAAAAAAACACTGCTTTAAAACCACCAGGCATGTAGCTAAATATTACAATTATTTGAGTACTTGCTTTTTGGGAGAAAGTAACATTAATTGACCCCCATCTAACTACTTTTCATCTTCTGATGAAAGTGAAAGTGATAACCCTTGTCATTGTGAAACAGCACACTGCAACAAAATTCAACCTGTTTCACCCATATACACACATGCAGCAGGGGACAGCTATTGAAAGCTCCCGGGGAGCAGACAGGGACAGTACCTCGCTCAAGGGTACCTCAGGGGCAACCTACTGTTGAGGGGCAACTCCCTAACCACTAGGTCACCGCTGCCCAGTGTGATTTATGTATTAAAATAAATGTGATTGTTATTACATAGCATTACATATACTGTATTGCTAGTAATGCTGGCAGATGACCAAACTGCTGAGGTACCAAAACAGACCTCAGCTTCACTCCAACTTAGTCATTCACAGCAAATAATTCAGTTCGAAGAGCAAGATCCTAATAACTCAATAGACAGAAACAAGATTATATCCAATTTCTCTTTATTTCACTGACATGAGTTTGTCAGAGCAGCTCAATCCGGCAACTCAAAGCACTTTACGCATCCGCAATGGTAACCTCCACCTCGACCCCAGGCTCGATGCTAATGCTGGTGATCTGCTTGACAATCTCAGATGGGCTGTGAAGGTCAATGAGGCGCTTATGGATTCTCATCTGGAACCTGTCCCAGGTCTTGGAACCCTCTCCACAAGGGGTCTTACGGGTGGTGATGCGCAGGGTCTGAAAGAGAATCAAGACCAAATTAAAAAATGTACTTCAAATTCTAAAAGCTATTCCTAACTAGAGATCAATCAGCTAACAGTGAACACTCAGTCCAAGTTGCAGTACAGTTTCTGTGCCAACACCATTTACATGAGCATCTATTCATCCAGTTACACCAGTGTCTAATTTAGTGAACATCTCTGTGCCACTGGGAAGCTTCTGACCCCACAAAAAAAAGCTACACATTTAGTCCATCATGCATTTGCCAACTTCTTACAGATTACTGCTTACCTTGGTAGGCATGCGCACAGGTCCCTTCACCTTAAGGCTCTTCTCCTTAGCACCACGGATCAGATCGGCACACACTGCAAAGACACAATTTGACATGAAGGGAGAAGGAAAAAAAGCAAAACTAGCTCCTCGTTAATACAGTTGTAATAAAGGCTCAGAATAGCGTATTATATAAGTCACAGACAATCATTCTTCCATCGTCATCCTCATAGCCAGGGGTTATAGAGCATTATGTCTCAATCAAACACACCTTTCTCCAGAGACTTGACATTGCGGCTGGTGAGTGTGATCCGGATGCGGTGAATGGTCACCTCAGATTCAACAGGAGCTTTGCCGGTGTCCTTGAATGCCTAAAAAAAAAATGTAAGAGGCCCAAACATGCAGGGTATTAATACAGCGTTGTCTAAAAGTACACAACATTTACACCAAAGCCAATGATCACTTCTGAAACCATTTTCATCTTTCAACAGATCGAAAGAGGGGAATCCTGAGCGTGGTCAACACGTCACACAGCCTGAGCCAATCAGATTAGACGCTCGGCCTGGTCCCAACATCGAGGGGGGTTAAGGTACTCCCTCGTGTTGAGGAGTGTTAAACACGCAAAAATACAACAGAATATAACCTAAGAAGTCCATCATGCGCGTTAAGCTGCGCACATTCACTGCACAGGTCTCATGTTTGAGTGCCCGCCAGTTTTGTCCGCTGGTCTTCACATCACTGCTGCTGGAGAACCGAGGAGACACGGCTTAAACACAATGACACAGTCAAGCGACCAGGCAAACCACTTGTGAACATTAGCACAAGGTAGCTTCTTAACATAGCACAGTTCGGCTAGCCAGCTAGCTAGCACGTGCGGAACCTGTTTACAAAAAGCCACGCCTTTAAAACTGCTTCGGGGGTACAAACAAGTAACCCTCACAACGTACATCTTAAACTAGCGTTAATTGTGGAATGAATTACCATGATTGTGTATTCCTGACCGACTTATTCGTGAGTATTAAGCGAACAGCGGTGAGCCAGGAAGAGCGCTGCCTCCTCTGTTCTTCAGGAAAAGAAGGAGCAGCGGCGGCTCAGAGGTTTATATACCAACATCCGGGCACTGCGGCGCTCGACCAATAAAATCTAACAGGAACGGGCGGGAGGAGAGACCAGCACGGGTTGGATGAGGAGCGCCAGCGTATATGGGCTACGTTCCATATAGACGTAACGATCCCTGCACCCTACACCCTACTTCTGCAAAGTCCCGCCCCCTTCAGTACGCACTCTTACGGGTTGTCGGGTGGTACGCTTCAGGAAATAAGGGCCAATTTTAACGCGTCCAAACAGCATTTTCCGAAGCCGAGTCATTTTTTTTTATGTAAACACTATGATAAACCTTTAATGTGAATAAAAATGTAAGAACCGATATTATTTTGCGCCAAGTTATTGACCTCATTTAGCGTTGTCTGGGATGGTCTATTCTAGTTCACGTGTGAACAAATGTGTAATTAGTCTTCACAAGCTCAACTGACGCATAGTTTTAGTTCATTTATATTATTATACGTGTCGTTATACATTATTGTAATAGTTTTTTTCTCTAATAAATGTTCCAGTCCACTGGTCAGTCCTCCACCCGTTCTGGTTTAGGGCCCTTTAAAGGCAACACTGCGGTTTGGAACAATGCCACAACATGGCTCCTGAGAGCCCAAAAGCCCAACTGACAAACCGCCTCAGTGGTGCGTCTTTAAAAAGTTGCTGGTTAGAAATCTGTAAGTGTAACTGATTTATTAACAATTCATTCTCTTTTTTCCCGCACAAAGCTCGGTTCACTCGGTTTCAGAGGCTCTGTGGACCCCAGACGGTGAGGAGAGACGAGCTCGCTAATGTGAGTATAATCTGAAAATAATCCTTAAACGGATCACTAACAAGACAAAAAGTGAGAAAGTCGCCTCCTCCATTTCACAGGCAAGTTTTTGTTTACGTTATTCCATTTTTCATCTTTCTAAATCTGTCTTTTCTTCCATTTTAAACCAGTTTAAGCACAGGTAGCCTAGCTGATTAGCATTTTGACCTTTTGGGTTATTAAACACACACACACACACACACGTTTCTAAAAATCACTCATGTAAACAAATCATTTATTGTTAAAATGGTAGATTGTTATTTTGCCTGTTTGATGTCTGGAGTAAAAGGCAACAAGCAGCAGTTTGCAGGGTGTAAACGGTGGAGGAGGATCATCAGTTTGTCCTCCTGCAGATCTGCTGTTCTGAAGATCTTCTAATAAACACAACAGAAATAAAGTCATTCTTAGCCTTTCAGAGTGGCCTCTGGCGACTTTTTACTGCCATTTTAGACTAAATCTGCTCACTGGTTTCAGCTCAGAAGCATGTTGTCCTGCCTGAAGCCTTCCCCAGATAAAGACACTGCAGCAGTGTCCTGCACAACACTGGCCAAAAGGAGCAGGACAGAAATGTCCTCCAAGAAAGAAAAAAAAAAAAGTGGACACCCCTATTGATCCCACACAACCTGGAGAGTCTCTGAATCTTTTTTTTTTTTAAAGAACTGCTTCCTGAAATGGTGAGATTTGGAGCCCAAATCATTTTTATCATGAGATGTTTGTGTTATTGTGGAGGGACTTCATACAGTCAAAAGTCACCCTGAAAAGTTCACTTTCCAAGAAAGGTTTTATGCACTAATGAAACAACGAAGGGCAGCAGAGAGCTGAACCTTTTCTTATCATTAAATTCAGTGAGATTTGTCAGAAATAGTAGGTTT
Organism: Hepsetus odoe; assembly: GCA_017165825.1. Classification (NCBI taxonomy): domain Eukaryota; kingdom Metazoa; phylum Chordata; class Actinopteri; order Characiformes; family Hepsetidae; genus Hepsetus; species Hepsetus odoe. The sequence continues at coordinate 83,741 of JABMDN010000085.1, forward strand.
ACTTCATATGAAAAAATGTACTCATTAGGAAAAAAAACATGTTGGGCTTTATTGCTGGGTTTTCCCAGCATTTATGATAAAGCCCTTTTTATAAGTCCTTCAGCAAAATCAAAGACCTTGATTAAAGCCTGACAAATGGTCGTTAGGAAGTTAAATCTGCTACAGGTTAACTTTTTTACCAAAAAACCTTTTTTTTTATTATGAGGATATTTGGGGGGGGGGTTAATGGATTGGTGGAATTAGTGTTATAAGTCATTTTCTTCCAGAAGAATGCAGATTCGAAAATGCAAACACATTATTTTCATGTGGCTGATTGATAACACACTGAAGTTCATATTGTGGATGTTTGGGTTGGTCTTTAGCAAACTAAACCATAAGTGATTTAAGCTCTGATCATTTACAACATTTGGAATTTCTAAAACCCCTCTGCTATAATTTTACTTTTCTGTGCTGTTAAATGTTGCCTATATTTTAAACTTTTCTTTTCTCATAGTTTACAGATTATTTGAATTTTTATTGTTTTATGATTCTCTTTTTTAGTTGAGTAATTTAGTGACATTTTTCAATTCCAGCCACATAACACCTTAGTTCTAATTGTATTATTATTATTATTATTATTATTATTTGACCTTTTCACAAATAAAAAATAATGGTAGCATTTCACTTTTAAATGAATTATTTACTGCTTATTAGTATGTATGTTATTATTTATTAATTAGTACATTTATAGTTATTTAATTTGTAAAATTATATTATTTTGACAGTTTTCCAGTTGTTTCATCCCTCAGGTTTCTGAGGTTTGTTAGAATACTGTTTTGTTTTACATATAAAATTTTATTCTAATTCTGATTCACCTGTTGCAAATAATTTCTGGATAGGATAGCATCTAAAGGCATTCGGTTTATGTACAGCTAAACAGTTTTGGAAACTTGGGAGAATTGGAAGGAAATATTTTTCTTTACCCTTCATTTCCCAATGGTGATGATTTAAAGCACATAATCATGACTTTACTTTCTTTCAAAATCATCTTCAAACTGACATGTGCAAACTGACACAATTTTCTTTTCTTTTAGACTTTGCAGTAGATTTGTACAGTTTCTGAATTTAACTACGTTGCACTGACTGCTTTAGAATCAAGACAAAGTGTAAAGAAAACGTACAAAACACATTTTGGCTTTAAATTGTTGAGCCCTAAAATAATAATACAATCTGATTATCACAAAAAAGGTGTCTGCTAACCCCCCCTAAATGGTCTCCCAACGTATTTAATTTTTTAGAAACTGAATCAATATATTTTCTAAAGTTCCTTCAGTCAATTTTAATGACTTCTGTTCTGCTTGTTACTTTTAGTCCTTTTGTTTTCATTAAAAGTGAATTTGCTCAAATCATAAACAATTATACATCCTCTAAATTGTTTTGTTCGTTTTTCTGTTTTATCTGCAACACTCTTTCATTAATTTTTTTAACATTTTTTTTTTACAAGGATGGCTGAGCCCTTTGATGATGTGTTACTTTGACTAATTCCACCAGTTTGCTTTTCAGAATCACTTTATATCACTGAACAACTACATCCTATCATAAAGATATAGAGTTGTTATTGAGAGCCCATAAATAATGTAAATACTGTGTAAAAAATGCACAGTAACTAACCACATTAACCATTTTTTTTACTTATATTCCTCTCATTCCTTCTTTAACAATATTTTTTTGCAAATATCAAACAAAAAAAAGCATAAAAAAAAGTAGCCTAAACCTGTAGTAAAGTAAAAGCACTTTCGTTTCCGTAAAATAATTAAGGTTAAAGTGAAATTAGCTTCCCAAAAACATGTTCTAGCACATAGTATTTTATAGAACTGCAGCAGAACATCTGAGAACATTCAGCATCAACAGAAAAACTGTCTCTATTCATTTTTTAATTATAAATCTAAAAATATGACATCAGCCCAAGTTTTGAGTTGATATTTCATTAAAAAAAAAACCCCAGAAACTAAACATAACATATTTAAATATTACTGAGATAAAATTTTTTTTTAATGTAAAAGATTGTAAAATGACATACGGAAATATAACCGTGCATTATTTAACTTGTGTTTATTCATGATTAAAGAACAATTTTTTGACATTATAGATCTGTAAAGCCAAGACATCTTGAATGCAGCTAAAGTGTCCTTCACAAGAGTCTTCATGTTTTTGATGAGTAACTTGCATTCAGTTAACAAACAAAACTTTTAGAAAAAGTATGCTGCCTTTCCTCGCAGACTACAGGTAGACTTTAATTTAAAAAAGAGTTGTTAAAATAATTATAATACAAAAACTACTGGACATTGCCTTAGTGCGTGAACTTAACATCTAGAACTTGAAGCATCTTTTTCATGAATCATCCAATATAGGATTTTAAAAAGTGTAAATTGAAATTATGTTGGCATTAACCATGATGAAATGTACTGAATAAGTTTCGAGGTACAAATGTTTACCAAATAAAAGTAATTTAAAAATAATCCATAGATTCTGATTTTTTTTATCATGAATAATCTACATATTATTTTTAGACCTTCTTTAGAAAGTCTACAAAATTGTAGAATTCATTAGAATGTCCTCATGCATGCTTATGGCATGGGGAAATCAAGGATATCCTAATGGTTTTCTTGGTGGCAGGATACATTTAGCAGAGACACAATGTGTGCATTTTGTTCTAAAAAACTGGACCTATTTTCTGTTGCTGTTTCTGTTGAATTCATCTTTTCTTAAACTCAGTATTGAAGAACGATGAAAAACTTCGAATGGAGTCACTAACGTCTGTCCAGTCGTGGGGCCCCACATGTAAAAATGTGATGTACTATGCTGTTGTACTTTAACAATTTTACCCACCTTATTTAAAACATTCCCAACAATGGAAAAGTCCAAAAAAGCAGAGAGACAGTGCCTGGTAAAGTGAGTCCTTCTGGTATGTTTATTGAGCTCAGTACTGTGGACAGTATTAACACTGGACCGAATCTCTCCTCTCCTCACATAGCAGCAAAGGTCGTCTGAATACACACAGACACACAATCTCTTTCTCTCTCTCTCTCTCTCTCTCTCCCCTGCTCTCTCGCTCTCTCAGACACACACGCTAACAGCCAGCCGTTCACCTTCCACAACACACGCCTGGCTCATCCAGCCAGCCAATAAATAACTTTCTCTTTGGATGATGTCATCTGGAGGAGACGAAAGGAAATGCAGGCTGCAGCAGCAAGTTCTAATTACAAATACACACACTCTCTCTCACACACACACACACACACACACACACAGAGATATATGAATCATTCTGTCTTGGGCTATACACATACAACAGTAGTTTGTAAAAGTACATTAAAGTAACATATACATGATTAGCAATAGCCACTATCACAGGATGGCATTACAGAAATGTGATTAAAAACAAGAAGGACATAAAAGACACAATGTAAAACACCATTATGGCTGGAATGCTGTCTTTTGATGAACTAAACACTCTCCTTCTCTTCTTCAACAGGTAGTGAGATTGGAGGTCAGCTCCGCTCGGACCCCAGGAACGTTGCTATGGTGACATCCAGCTCCCAAACAGGTTTATGAATAAAGGCTTCGCCAACTTCCCAAAACATCCCAGTATAACACAGACAAACACGCCCCCCGCTCCCTCCTTAGAACAGTCTCGGATTTGACAAAAAGGAAAACACTAGGAGGAGAGAAGTCCCGTTGAGCCATCAGGGGCTTTACTTTATCCATTAGCAGCATTATCCAAATAGAGAGATTGTGTTACCTTCACACACATACGCCACGCACACCCAATGATGGTACCACTGAAATTGAATAGTCAAATTGCTAAAGGTCTGTGTCTCCCAGTGAAAATGCCCTGGGACAGAGCAATTCAAATCAGGTTCACTGTGTAATCAGAGTCATTCACTCAGCAGCATCAGTGACATCACTGTTTTACATCTTAAACGTATTGAGGCATTCTGGTCTTCCCAGTTCTACAAACTTTTGTCAATACTGAAGTATTTACAGACTGCTTTAGATTCGTTGAACAGATTTATAGAAATCATTTTAGAACTCCATAAAAAGGAAAAAATAAGGAAGTGCTTTGAGGAAGAATGGGTGGAATAACAACAAAACAACTTTTTTTGTGTGTAAGTGAAAGTCTCAGTGAGAGACACAGACATTTTGTGCAATAAAGCAAAAAAAAACCAAAAAAAAAACAGAAAAATGTACAAAGTCAAAACACTGTATGAAGTGTACCTGTAAAATATCACACATATAGCATTTTATATATACATGCTAATAATCTGCTGAAGCTAAATATGACATCTAAATCATTCATGACCAAAAAAGTAACAGAACAAAGGCATCAGATTCTTCAGAAAGTGCTATTATGAAAAAATATGCCCAACATGGAGGCTTTCCAGCACCCAACAACCTTCAGCTCCCAAAGTAAAGTCAATGTGAGTCAAAAAACTGAACTATACTCTCTGCCCTATATATGACCGCATCCGCACACACACACTCACACACACACACAGATAAACCTATTCCTTAAAGGGTTTGGCTATGAGTTTTGGGGGTAAAAAAGGATTGTTTCGCTCATAGATGAGTTGTTACAGCCTTTGTAATTGGCCTCTATAAAAATCTTTGTAGATTTGTCTTTAAGAATTCTGTTTGCACTGATTGTTACAACTGAATGCACTTATTTTTATTGGTGACGTGAATCAGTGCAATGGACAGCTTTCTGGTGGATGAGGTTGGGAGTTGTGTTGGTATCTGTAAGTACAAGAGCAATGAGAAAAAGAACAGAGGCAGAATTGTCAGGGAAGGAGAGGGAGAGTGTTTAAGAGCCGTTGGTGTGTATGTGTGATAGTCTTTGTAAAGTTTGCCCAAGTTTCCCTTTATTGCTTTGTATTGTGAAGCAGATCCGCACTGATAAAGTTTCAGGCCCTTCAAAATGAGCAGCAGCATGTAGGCAAATGGCCATCAGAAAAAAAAATTATAAAAAAAATAAAAATTGAGATGAGCCTCTCTCACTCTGGCTCTGAGGGGTTTGGTTGCCTTTGGCTGTGTAAATTTATGACACTGTCACTCAAACGCTGGCATTTCAGTACCCAACAGCTTATGGGCCAACAAATGAATAAACAAAATCTATTTTTTTTTTTTTTTTTTTTTGCTTTGATGGAACTTTTAACATCTCTAGAAGTTCAAAGTGCTAAATGGGAGGGTTTTGAAAGCTACATGGTCTCACGTTTTTGAGAGCAAAACCTCACTGCAAACGGAGCTCTGCTTTGCAGACACATGCTTTTTGTAATCAAAATGATCATTTCATTTTGAATGACAGCTGTCAGATGATGTTCAACATCCTCTATTGCTAAAACGACTCCAGGTATAGACTGAAGTAAATATAAACGAGCAAGTGATATGTTCTCACAGGTGTTACTGGCTTGAGAAACTGGCTTGAGAGTGTTGCCTTGGTTTTTTTTTAATAAGTGCCAAGTTGACAGTAAAGTGTAGGTATGCTTTTGAGTAAGTGCTAAAGTAGCTAAGTATTTGTGTATGTATATATTTGGGTCACTGAAAGGCCTGGTGGAAGCGAGGCAGGGTGGTGGTTGTATTCAGGCTTTGCGAGTGCGTGTAATTAGCAGTAAGGCCATGTGTTAGCGTGGGAGGGTGTGTTAGCGTGTGAAGTGGGCCCAGAGGGTCAGGCACATCTTGAGAGGGCGTTATTATGGGCAACCCCTCTTCCTGGCTGTATGATACCCCCAATGATGGCCCTGCCCCTTGGCCATAGGGCAGGAAGTTTAACAGTGGAGACAGGAAGTCCAAAGATGGTGTTGTTTCTCCAGCAGATGTGGCAGCAGCATTCAGCTTAGGTGTCTCCTCTGCCTGTAGCTCTAGGAGATAGCTTTCGAGCTCTGCCCTTAAAGGGGGCGGTGAATAGGAAGTGTGGCCCAGCGGATAACGTAATGCAAGGGACCCCGACATTGGGGACTGATGCGGCTCCATCTGCTCCACTGGCTCCGCCTTCACCCGCAGCAGCTCATGGGCATGGCTCTTCTTCACGTGACGTGTCAGGTGGTCCTTACGCCCGAAGCGCTGGGCACAGTACTGGCACAGGAAGTCCTTGCGGCCTGTGTGTACCACCAGGTGACGCCGCACATCCTTGCGGGTGTAGAAGCGGCGCTCACAGTGTTCACACTGGTGCCGCTTCTCCTTGGCTCCAGCAGCACTCTTGCCTGCATGGCCGCGTAGATGCTCCAGCAGCAGTGGGGTGCTGGGGTACGGCTGCAGACACACCTGACAGGTGAGGTCCCCACGGTGAGCCGCATGCAGCGCTTGATGTCTGCGGAATCCCAGCTTGGTGTTGTAGCTCTTGCCACACTCTGTGCAGCTAAAGGCCTCTTTGTTGGGGTCGTGTGTGTGAAGGTGGTTCTTCAGATGGTCTTTGCGATGAAACATTTTCTCACAGTAGCTGCACTTATGGGTCTTCTCTGGTGAGTGTGTGGCCATGTGCCTGTGGAAACAAGCCAGAAAGATCATCATGAGAAGAAACGTGGGTTGAGGTTTTTAGAGGATGCCTAGGGTAATTTCAAGTTTTTAGATTTGTTGTGACTACATTTTTTGCCTGATAATTTGCAGAGAAACCTCTTGTTTTCTAAACAGCCACTGTACTTGTTTCCTTTACATAAACTGCTACAGAGAATAAGGCTCACTGTAGCGCCCCCTTTTTTGAATTTCGCTTAATACTATCAGGCAAGAGTATTTGTCAGGTGATTAAAAGTAAGCAAACCACGACCCTTCTGGATAATGCAGCTCAGTTTTAGCCGTTATTTGAGATGTGACCCTTCAAGAAAGCTGGGTAGCAATTCTGTATCTCATTTAGTGGTTACTTGTCTATCAGAGATAGAGAAAGCACACATTGATTTTAATACGTGCTTTTCGCAACTTTTTCTTTAGTCACAACGAGCCTGAGACCAGGTGTGTGGCTCACCGTAGCAGTTTGTACTTGGAGACAAAAGCCTTGGTGCAGTCTGTGTGCGTACAGCGGTATGGCCTTTCGCCCGTGTGTGAATAAGAGTGCACTTTTAGCTTCTCCACACTGTTGAAGGCCTTCTCACACAGCTGACAGAGAAAGTTCTTCCTCCCCTTGCCCTCCGGCCTCCTCTTCCTCACTCGGTCGCGCTCTGCCGGGTTAGGGCAGTCATCATCAATGGAGACTGTGGCCATGGCAACTTAGCTAGGGCCAGCCACGCGGTGGACACGTGCAGTGTGTCCGATTGCTGACAGGGCAAGAGTGGCCGAATCTTCAACACCACAGACAGACCAGGTCCTGAGGGAGTAAAAGAGGATGCTGGGTGAATTCCAAAAAAGATCATAGAGCGAAACAGTCGAAGCAGATCAGAGACGGCATATCCTTCATTTCAGCTAAATAACACAAAGATTCGTAATCCTGATCCCAGCACCAACTACAGCTGTACTCAGGCCTGAACTGAAACCAAACATAATCAAGGAAGAGGTTTAAATCCGAAGCCAGATAAAAAGTGTAGCCAGAAAAAAATCTGTCCATGCCCGATTGGAATCGGATCATCGGCTAACCATCTCACTGCTCCAAGACCTTCCTGATGACAGTGCCTTTTAAATTACCTTGTAGCGGTATCCTGGCAGCTACTGCCAACAGCATGTGTGCACAGACAACTTTGTGTGCCAGGTTAAAAAAACTGAGAATCGATGCACTGAGAACCACTTGTTTGAAATGATAAAAGTAAGAGGGATGAATCAAAAAGGGAGACAAGCAGGCCAAAAGCTAGCTGAGTTAAGAAAAACCTGTATATGAAATCTGAACCTGATACAAGCCAGACAAGCATTTGAGAAATTAAATCTGAACCCGATCAAATCCAACTTCAATTTTCAGGATCATACAAATATTTATAAAACTCCAATACACTTCATTCAGGTGGAGAGTTTTTTTTTTTTTTTTTTTTTTCTTTCAGCAAAAATTAACTGCTTTGGGTGTGTTCGCTTTAGGTAAACACTAATTTATGCAGTGCTGAGCTTTCAATCAGTGAAGAATTCCAAGCGTTCACACAAATACTTTCAAGATGGGAGAATCAGTCAAGATGCTGATACAGATGTCTCCCTTTAGGTGATGCAGGTCCCGTGTAAATTGGATATAACAAAATGTTTCATAATTTATCAGTTTTCCACACATTAATGCTATTTCTTTTATAGACTTACATGCTGAGTAAAGTTAAAGTTAAAAAGGGGAACTCTTCATAAATCCACCCAATGGTCACAGAGAAACAGCAGCCAGACAGATTCAAATAAATTGAAATAACATTGTCATGAATGGCTAAAGTTCTTGTTTAGTGCTTGACATGTGATTCATAGTTATAGACACTACACGTGTTCCCTGGTGATGTTGAACCTGACAGCCAGTTTCAGTTCATGTTTGTTTCAGGTACTTGTTTGTCCTTGGTTTTGTCTTCACTGAGTAAAGGACATGCTCTGTGAGATTCAGTTCAGATGATTGATACGACCAACCAAGTACATTCTGCTTTTTGAGTTTTGTGGCAATTGATCTGATCTGAGCTGTTCAGAGAAGTCTGTACGCTGGTGAACTTACCCTGCTGTTTAATTCAGCATTTACATCATCAATAAAGAAAGAGTTTAATAAAGTGAACGTTTTTTTTTAGCCCACCCTCCCACACGCCACAAAATAAGGTGGTATCATGACCAGTTTTTCTTTAACCTTTTTTCACCAATTTTGTCCAAGTTAATTTGTCCATAGCACTATTTCCTATTATTACACAAGCTTTTTATTTGTGCAGATCTTATGCTAAACCCTCTGAAGCTATGTTGGTTTAGTTTTCACTTTATGGTCATGTTTGCCACATCCATGCCTTTCAGGCAAATGTTTCTGATCTGCTCAGTTTCCTCAATATTTAATGTGTACCTCAGTCCCCTACTGTTGTCTTTTGTAGCCTGTCAGTTGATGATGGCCACTTGCACAAGTGCATTTTTCCTTCAGACACTTCAGACAGATACGTATACACATCTAATAGCATTTTCTGATTTATTCAGTTTTTTTCAAATGTCGAATGTCCTACTTTACATTGATACTTAATGTTAAAGCAGCTCCTAATGCAAATGCTCTATCTACATTTAACTCTTTTTTGCAAAAATTAACAATGCGTTGATAAACGGCTGCCCAAGACAAACCAAGCTGTCCGGTTACTTTAGGCAGTTATCCCAAAATAGTTAAACATGCTCACATAATATCTGACCGATCGCATGGCATCTTTATATTTGTTCTTTGGTTTCAAAGCTAGTTTAAAACAAAACCACCAAAACAACTCAAATTGTACATTTTCTAGAACTGGGTCTTAATCAGTTCTTATATTCCCGTAATAAACTTGAGGATTTTGACCACGTTCCTTTAGACTCACCTTAAACAGTGTTTTAATACAACTACTTTTCTACATCATAAGCGATTTGTATAATTGACAGATTGGCACCTATTTTTTAATAGCCTCTTTGACTTATTAGTTGTAATAAATATATGTATTTGGGTTGGAAAGTTAATCTTCTTCAAACAAAATAATATTTCATTTTATTTTGCATCACTGCAAACCTTTTCAACGTTTTTTTAATGAACGTCACTTCTAGCTCTTCCATCTGTACACTTAATTTTGCCTTTGGTACAAGTTTGTATCGATTGCCCTGAGGCCATTTTTTACTTTGTTTGTGTTTATCGGTTGCTATAAAAAATCTATAATTTTTCCTGCAAGTTCCTGCTAGGAAGAAACTCAATAATGAGAATACATTTAAGAGAATAATTAAGAGTAAATTTAAGCTTTCCTTTGCCTACAGAAGCCAGGATCTTGTTCATTTACAGCAATTAATCTGATATATATTATCTGCAATAATAATCCACAGGAAAAACGGATTCAGAGTTAAAACGACAAGCTAGATGGCAGCTGTAGAAATGACAGTGCTCCCCAGAATCGCAATAACATGGAGCAAACCCCAGTAGAGCAGCGTTTGAGGTTACTGATCAGAAGTGAATTAATGGAGGTGCTAGTCTCAATAATGATTTTACAGATTTCACAGAATAAAATATACACAGCCTTTAGCCAGCAGCATTCAGGCTTCAACAGCACCTGGTTGTTATTTACAGCCCCACAGGATAGAGATGAATTATTTTTTATGTTTAAGTGGTCTATGCTGGTTCAGTGTAATACCAGGTGGTACAGCTAATTTTAAGATCAGTGTTCATGCCTTTCATTTCATCTCCACAGCAGTCCTTCCCTGAAGTTTTCTTCACTGACTGCTGTCCAAGGTGGTCAACTACAAAAACTTCATTCTCATTATACCATTCATGTAATAAAACATTCGCTAAAAGAAATTTGGGGAAACCAAGCAGCAGATTTAATACTGCAAAATAATTCTAGATTTTTTAAATACCCTATCCCCCCCAAAAATCTATGTTTAGCGTATCCTATACATGATTTACTGATAATAAAGCCCCAGAAATGGGCAATAAGCTAATGAGCAACTTTTTATGTGGTTTAAAATAACTTTGTCGGAATTCTGTCTTTTTGATTTTTTGATGCTCCAAACCCACCAACAGTGATTTGCAAATGTGTGAAAAAAGAGATGAAATGATAAATGAGCTGCATTAAATATCTTTTTCCTCTTAAACTTTACTGGTCTATAATTCCCACATCCAACCCACCACCTTTCAGCAGTCCTGCAGTAAGAGTCTATTGCCTGCACTCTTGAATGTGGTGATTCCTACTCTAGAGAAACAAACTGCTGTAATCCTTTATTACAGCGAACCTTTCTTTTTTAATTATTTGAGCATTTTTAAACTGTAATTCTAACTTTTTACATGGGAAAAAGGATCTTCTCACAGATCTTTTAAAGAAATGCAACAATTAGAAGATTGTTTAGGAAGCCTTTATTTTTTTATAGTGTGCCTGATATTTCTTTCTCACTTCCCTGTCATTTATGGCTGCATTGATCAGCATCCTGAACACACCCTGCTGCTCCAGGGAGCTTCTGTGTTGTGTTTGAGGGAAAGTCCTGCACAATGTGTATTGAGCAGACAGCAGAATTAAACTGAAAGAAGAAAAATGTTTTGCATCTGCAGTTTTCAATTTTTTCCCTGTTCTTTTTTATTGATATTTATAAAACCAATCTCAAATGTTTACTATGTAAAAAAAACAATACTTTAATAATGTATTCTTTGAATTTGCAATAAGATCTAACAGTAATTCTGTGAAATCACTTGAATTAACTAGAAAACATTTTTCAACACTTTTTTAAAAAAATTAAATATTAATTTTTGTTCATGTTTAAGGATATAGATTCCAATTTCAGACAGGAGCTCAATTTTCAGATTTTTTCCCCAAATCTATCAATAACTAAATATATTTATATATAAAATTAATTTTAGTCCAGTCAGAAATAGTTTGGTTTTAGAAAAGCTCTCTAAACGTTTTTCTTCTTTGAAAACTGAGTGATTCATTTTAGTGGCCAACCTTGAGGGCTTCTAAAATTAAGAAAATAATTAGGAAAGAATCAAGATTATGAGTCAAGCTTGCAGATCAGTTTTTATATTTTACATGCCCACTTGCACTGAGCACACTTTATCTTTCAGAAAGTTGCTTTTTAAAAACCAAATGTTGGCATTTTGGTCAATTAAACACAAACTAAGCCTTTTGTACACACCAGGAAAAGAAACCCAACCAGCAGGAAAGCAGCACTGAATTTTTAACCAGCCAAGATTTTATAGTTTTTAATCTGAAAATACAGCAAATTCACATTCAGATACAGTTCAGTGGAGGTGCAGCTGATTCTTTTGACATGATCATGTTAAAGTAAACGTCTTTCTGATGTTTCTACAGCAGGCAAGACACAAAACACATCAGTTACAATAAAAACGAGGAGTAAACGCTTCAGTGCTGGACCACGTTTTTCTTCACTCAAACAAGGGCCCTTCTTCCTCCTGCTGCTCCAGAAAGAGCCGCTTCATGAAGAACCTTCATCCAAATAAAGCCGCTCAAACCCCGACAGCGCGGACCACGAGAGCGCCGACAAACAAACAAACAAACAGACAGACAGACAGACAGACAGACGGTTAAATACAAACACGCAGCGCGCTTTCGAGCCCGGCCACGCAGCGCGATCCCGCTCCACACCACCTTAAACCCACTCACTCCTGAAAGCACACTCGGGATGGGGGTGAGGGGCTTCAGCCCACCCTCCTCCGGGCCACCCGCGCTCCTCCCTCCCCCCGCGTGCAGGAGAGCGGCGCGCGCCTCTCCGCTCCGCGTCCACAACACGCACGTGCGCGCCCACGAGCCGCGGGAGCGCGCGACCCCGCCGTGGGCAGTGGGTTCACTGCTCGCTCACGCGCGCACACACACACACGGCTAGGGGGAGCGGGTTTAACGCACACGCAGCGGCCACTATCAGTGCCCCCTTAAACTTTCTCCCTCCATGTTGTCAATATCACAAGCAGCCCCCTTCCCCTCCTTCCCTCCTGCGGCATTCCGCGGGAAAACGCCGTTATCACCTCCCCTCACGCTCACACACAAGGTGGGAAAGTTTGTGCGGGACACCCCGCCGGCCCGGGGACGCGCTCGGCGGTCCCTTCATGTGTCAGAGTGAGAGAGCTCTCCCTCACCCCACTTCTCCTCCTCGATTCACCCCTTTTTTCTGTCCCTTCAGACGCGCTCGCCTGTCGGCGGCTGTCCCCGCAGCTCCGTCGTCATTAAACTGACAGAAAAAAACAAGTAAACAGGCGCAGGCAAACTTTTTTCCTCCACTCCGCAACTTTTTTAAAGAGCACTTCCTCTCTCTCTCTCTCTCTCTCTCTCTCTGTCTGTTGACGCTCTTCAGATCCCACAACTTCTGCTCCTTTTTCTCCGCATTTCTCTTCCCTCCTCGCTGCTTTTTTCTCTCTGTCTCCCGAGTTGGCCGCTGATTAACACACACTTTTCCCCCTCTCTCTCTCTCTCTTCGCTCCCATAATTTGAATAACCCCCATATTTTAATTCAAAAACGCCCTAACGGCTCACTTCACCGGCGCCAGACTCACCGTGGGAGCCTTAACATCCTTTCCGGGGCGTTTTTCTCCACTTTCCACAGCTCTCCGAATTTTTAATAATTTTTTTCTCATATTTTTCGCTGGACGCGGCGGGCCTGAAAATTGTTTGCTTTCTCCTCTTTCCAGCAGCCATTGTGTAGGCTCCGCGCTGCGGTGCAGCCCAACCCGCCTTCGCCACGCCTACACCGCTGCCACGCCTACCGCCCGCTCCCAATTGGCCTGAGTGGCTGTCACTCACACGTCTAACCGGCGTCCGCCGAGGTTTAAACAATTCGGATTCGCCGGCGGTCCAGCCAATCATCCTGGCTTCACTCCGCCCATCGCTTTAAGATGAGGGGCGGGTCTGCCAGCGGCCTTGTGCTGCATCTCATTGGCCAAAAGGGCCATCAATCAGCCGCTTGCTGGACAGATAGAAGCCACTTATTGGGCAACGGCAGTGTCTTTCGACAAGGGGCTTACGGAACGAACTCGGGTTGGGTTGTACCGTGTGTGTGTGTGTGTGTGTGTGTGTGTGTGTGTGTGTGTGTGTGTGTGTGTGTGTGTGTGTGTGTGTGTGTGTGTGTGTGTGTGTGTGTGTGTGTGTGACGTTCATTCTGACAGGAGGGGTGAAGCTCTGTAAGTCAGGCATGTAACACTCCGTTTCTGTGGACTCTTTCGAACTGTTCGGTAAATTCGCTCTGTGTGTGTGTGTGTGTGTGTGTGTGTGTGTGTGTGTGTGTTAATTCTGCATGGGGACACACTTCTAGGGAGTTTGGAGTAGCACGGTTAGCTAAGTGGCTAATGTTCACCGACTGTCGGAGGTTAAGATGAAGATGATGAAGGTGATGATGATGGTGGTCTCTGTCTGTCAGTATTCAGGACCTGCTGGTTCGAGCGTGTTTTCTCAGATCCTCTCTCTCTCTCTCTCTCTCTCTCTCTCTCTCTCTCTCTCTCTCTCTCTCTCTCTCTCCTGGCTGTACACACAGAGTGCCTGAAGGTCAGGATGAATGAACCAGGGCTAAATCAGGTCGTTAGCACTAGTAACAACACACACACTGTGCGTGTCTGACAGCACACATGTAGACTGTGTTACTTCATGATACGTGTGCTTACTTCACTGAACCATTCAGTCAAAAATAGAAACTCCTGCTTGGATTGTCAACAACTGACAACATCTGCAGCATGGGATTACCCTCCAGTCCGAGGGGTGGTGGTGGTCTACTGGTGGTACTTGCCTGTGGATCTATGGCTCAAGAGGTCCCTGGTTCGAATCCCACCTCTGGCACTACCAGCACTGGATCCCTGAGCAAGACCCTTATCCCTGAGTGTCTCCGGGGGGGACTGTCCCTGTAATCAGGACCTGGAAATCGCTCTGGATAAGAGCGTCTGCTAAATGCCGTAAATGTAAATGTGCCCTTAACCTTCTTTACCGCTACGTGTGTGTGTGTGTGTGTGTGTGTGTGTGTGTGTATCTGTGTGGGATAAACAGCAGTAATTTACCCATTTATAAATCTGTTTTTTTTGTATGTATTTATTGTCTTTCTTTTGTTCCTTTTTTGGAAGCATTGGTGATTTGCAAATGGTTTGGTATCTAAAATAATCCAGAAAAACACCTCATACAGTTTTCTACAAGTTTTGTTTTGAACTTTGGTATGAGCACCTTGGTCAAATAAGATGTTTACAATTCTGTACGAAAAGTACAAATCCCCCACAGAAATAGAAATACAAAAAGTTATTAACGTGTTCATGTGGAAACTCAACAAGGCGTTTAATTTGATCAGGGGTGTTCAAACACTAGTATTATTTTCTACACCTTCAACATCTGTTCAGGGACTAGGCCCCAGGATTGGAAGGTTGAAGGTCCTGCCCCCTGCTACACGGTGTGTGTAGATAAGAAGCAGAGGTTGAATTTAGTGTGACTCACTGTGTCAGAAATGAGTCATTTTCATTATGATGAATGTATTATCAGGCTGGGAGAGACATTCCAGGGAAGACAGATGAGGCTGAACGATGGAAGGCAAATCGAGTGTCCGAAAGGTTCGTAATGTGGACAGCAACCCCTGCATTGAGGTCAGTTTGGCGGGATTGGGAAGGTGGTTTAGAGTGTGATTGCAAATGTCCAACAGCCAGGGTGCAACAGAATGCAGTGCCGTTGTTAAATCACTAAAGATGTCCAGTGAAATGCATTTGTTGTGATAAGAAGTGATGCGTATTTAACAAGAAGCTCCTGTGCCTTCATGTCGCCACTAGAAATGGCAAGAAAATCTTTACTATTTTTAAATTTTTGCTATTTTTCAGTATGGGTGGAAGAGATAAAAATGAAAATGAAAATTTTGAAGTTGTACCACCTTTGTGTTTCAATATAATCATTTGTATTAGAACTTTGTGAACTTTGTTTATAACTGAACTACACTGCTAGAAAAAGTTCAAGTGCATGGTTACAATAAATCCACTAGGGGGTGTATATTTAAAAAGTCTTGATTATTTTTAATGTGACAGGTCGTGTTGTTTTATGTTTGCATGATTTGACCAGTTTCACTACTTTTAGTAATGTTGATTATTTCTGGTTCTGTGTGCAGGAGAGTGATGGTTCACAGAAGTGCCTTAGTGCATATAACTATGATAAGAACATGTGCTCTGCATACTTCTTGAAGTACAAGAATTGCAGGAAGTACTGGGTGAGTGCTGTAACCCAAAGTAACAATACATCGGTCTCATTTTCAGCCCAATCAGTCTGTCTAGTTGAGCCTTCCAAGCTAGAGTTTTGATTCCTTACATTTTATTTTTCATTCCAGTAAAGAATAAAAGTGTAATATTTGTACTGAACGGCAATTAGAGGCTCTTTAACTTCACAGAGCATTTACAAAGAGTATTTTAGATTTTTTTAAATAATAATTAAAATTATTATTATTATTACTGACACTTGTTCATTGTCATGGCTTTGCAAAGTTAAAACATCTGCTTTCACATTTACTGCTTAAATAAGCAAATCAAATCAGCTGTCAGTAATGTAAGCTAGCAGGCTAATATTAGGTGGGTCTGTGAGCTTCGACCTACGTAGAGTTCTTTCACTTCATAATAAATCTTGTGGCTATGTATTGAAAAGTCACGCTTACACTTTTAAGACTAGTTTCAAACTTGTAGTACAAAAAGGGAAACTTATACTAACAGTATTATGTTTTCTCAGTAGTGTTTTTACTAATAGTCACTTTTTCAGAAACTATTTCAAATTGAACAACTACTCTTATCAGATCGTTTAAACTCTAAAACAGAGAGCCAGTACTGTAGTTATGCTGTAAGTTTATATATTCGACTGTTACTGTTAATATTGATTCAACATGCTCTTCTTTTGATGGGGATAGAATTCAAATGAATGTGTTCCATTTCTTTTGTTACATTTTTGCTTTTGCTTTATTAGATGTTTTACAAAATTGTAAATCTCTCTTGTAAAGGTCTGTTGGATGTGCAGTTTAATGTACGCCCTATTACAGAATAATGATGTGCGTCTATTCCTCCTAGCATGATATAATGCTACAACGCAGGCGTAACGGAATAAAGCCGGACATGCCTACAGCTCAAGAGAGAGAAGAAATCATAGCTGCTCTTGGAGGAAAGCCCTACTGACAGATATATATACACACATTCACAGACGCACAGTGGAATGGACTCAGTTTCCCAGAGTTCTGTTACACCATGTTTGATTTTTATTTCACTCAGGTGCAGATTGTGTGGAGGAATGCATTCTTCCATAAGGAAGAGTGAAACTTCATTCACTCTGAAGCCTGAAGGGTAGTTTTTTGGTGTGTGTGTGCATGAGCTTGCATGTGTGTGTGTATGTGCTGTATTTGTGTGCTTATAAGTATAACACCCTGTTCATTGCTAATAAACATTTTGATGAATACAGAAATAAACAATGTGTAAAATGAACTAATTTGTATTGCAGTTCTTAAGCTTATTATAAATGTTATGTACCAATCAGCCAAAATATCAAAAGCACTGAGAGGCGACACAAATCACAAATAATCAGTTTTTTAACTTCATTGCCCCCTTCTAGGCAGCAAGTGAACATTTGAGTTAATGTGGAAAAATGTACAAGTGTGAGGATCTGTGCTAATTTGACAACTGACACCAAAGTGGTCCCACGAAGGGCAAACTGCAAGCAGTGACACAATTATGAGAGCCTGAGGTTCGTTGATGTGCATGGTGCTCCATCTGGTCCGATCCCATAGAGAAGCTGCTTTATCACGAATTGCTGAAAAGTTCATGCTGGCTAAGATGGAAAGGCATGAGAACATGCAATGCATCATAGCTTGCTGTAGATGGGGCTGGGTAGCCATAAACCAATCAGTGCCTATGCTGACCCCAATCTATGCCAAAAGCAATGATGAGTATCAGAACTACACCATGGAGACAAGCAAGAAGGTGGCCTGGTCTAATGAATCAAGTTCCTTTCCATCATGTATAGTTAAGTCCATACATATTTGGACACTGACACAAGTTTTGTTTTTGTACCTGTTCACTGAAACATTCTGATTATAGTTATATAATGGACATGGACATATTGTGTAGACTATCAGCTTCATTTGAGGGGATCCACATTCAAATTTGATGAAGGGTTTAGAGTTCCAGCTCCTTAACATGTGCCACCCTCTTTATAAAGGGACCAAAAGTAATTGGACAATTGACTCAAAGGCTATTTCATGGGCAGCTTTGGGCAATTCCTTCGTTATGTCGTTATCAATTAAGCAAATTAAATGCCTGGAGTTGATTTGAGGTGTGGTGCTTGCATGTGGAAGATTTTGCTGTGAACAGACAACATGCAGGAGAAACATGCCATCCTTAAGCTGCGAAAACAGAAAAAACCCATCTGAGAAATTGCTAGAATAATAGGAGTGGCAAAATCTACAGTTTGGTACATTCTGAGAAAAAAAGAAAGCACTGGTGAACTCAGCAACGCAAAAAGACCTGGACGTCACGGAAGACAACACTGGTGGATGATCGCAGAATCATTTCTATGGTGAAGAGAAACCCCTTCACAACAGCCACCCAAGTGAACAACACTCTCCAGGAGGTCTGCGTATCAATATCCAAGTCTACCATTAAGAGAAGACTGAAAGGAAGTAAATACAGAGGGTGCACTGCTAAAAAAAAACAGCACAGTTTTGGAAAAACATTCTTTGGACAGATGAAGCCAAGATCAAGCTCTACCAGAATGATTGCAAGAAAAAAAGTATGGAGAAGATGTGGAACAGCTCATAATCCAAAGCATACCGCATCATCTGTAAAACACGGCGGAGGCAGTGTGATGGCTTGGGTGTGATGCCTGCCAGTGGCACTGGGACACTAGAATTTATCAATGATGTGACGCAGGACAGAAGCAGCCCAATGAAGTCTGAGGTGTTCAAAGACACACGGTCTGCTCAAATCCAGCTCAATGCAGTCAAACTGATTGGGCCGTGTTTCATAATACAGATGGACAATGAAAGTGAAAAGTGAAAGTGACTACCCTTGTCATTGTAGTGGTTAGAATATAGGCACCAGGATCTGAAGATCAGGGGTTCTACTTCTAGACCAGTAGGTTGCCCTGAGGTACCCATGAGCAACGTACAATTCCCATCACTGCTCCCCGGGCACTGGATATGGCTGTCCCCTGCTGCACAATGTGAATGGGTGAAAAGCAGAGGCTGCATTTTGTTGTGTGCGCTGTGCTGTGACTCACAATAATACATTTTTTGCTTTCACTTCATTAATATTGTGCAGATGCTTAGTGTTCACACTACAGATGCCATGTGATATATTTGCCTGACCATATTTACAGTTCCAGCAATCTGATCACATTGCATCTCTGGCACACACTCTATCCCATTCACTCCTGCAGTCCTTAGCATTGTTCACATCTGATCAGATCACCCAGGACACAGGTTTAATCCAAGGTATAAGCAGTGCTTATGTTTGATCCTCCATGGCATGCCTGCTCCTGTAATTTTGCTGTGGAAGTAATGAAGGCTAATGTACAGGTCTGTGTCACTGAAAAAGACTACCTTCAGCTACATTCATGTCATAGGTCCAGTCCTAAAGACTGAAGAAGCAAACTTCATGTACTAGACTTGTCTTGCCCGATTAAGTGTGGTGTAAAGGCAAAGCTGGGTTCATTTAAAAGTCTTTGGGGACTCCAGCATACTGTGATGGCTTGCAGTTCTTTTGAGCACCACATGAAGGCAGTAAAATGCTTCATGAATTAGTACTGAATAAGTACTCCCTCATGCTGGATTAGTGAAGGCCTAGAGGTTAGGGCCTAGGTCCCACGTTCAGAAGGTTGTGGATTTGAATCCCAGATCAGTAGGATTCCCTGAGGTTCTCTCGAGCAAGGTACCGTCCCCATTACTGCTCCATGGGTGCTTTAAACGGCTGCTGCACAGTGTGTGTGGGTAAAAAAAAAACAGAGGAAGTGTTTTGTTGTGATGCGCAGTTTCACAATGAAAAATAATCCATTCATGAAGCCAGTTTTGGATCAGCCAAACCAGGACAACCTGGGAAGCTACTATTACTGAATTTCTGAACTGCAAAATACTGAATGCTCATAATAAGAGATTGAGCAAATCTGACAAACTTAAAAACTCACTGATATCATTTTCATTCATGCTGGTTTGTATCAGTAAACTCTACAGAGGAATATCTGGATCCATCTAGAAATAGAAGACCAATGGATGAGTTTGCAAAAGATAACTTGTCTAAAAACCAGTTGGTACCAAAAGAATGGTGTTGTATTACTGTTCGCACCTTTTATTAGTATTTACTCTAATTTTAGTGTTTTTTTAAACAAACAGATTTTTACGATCTAATTTCTATTCACATTTTATTCATTAACAGATGCTTTTATCCAAAGCAACTTCCACGTTTGTATAAGATCATTTTCTTGGAGGCCACAAACATGTGTGCTGCATATGCAGTCATGCAGAAAGTCAGTGAATCGTTTAAAAATCTCTGAAGCTCTGCATAAATGTGATGCATTCCATGTTTCGATCAAAGCAAATTGTTGATGATGGTAAGCAGGCAAGAGTTTAATACAATGCATTTCTGAATGATTCACATGGAGTGTCCAGATGGATACTAGAACAGTCAAGGATCTCTATGGCTCTTGATTTCATGCTGTGCAAATTAGATTTGAGAAACTGTAGTAGCAGTTTGGGACTGCTTCACTGCAATTAGACCAGAGCAAGTGTGCCATCCATTGAGAGTGATATACATTCTGGATTGAATCAGGAAGCTCTATAGCAGAATGTGAGGGTGTCCCTCCATGCACTGAATCTCAGTGTCTTGTGCAAAGCATAAAGCCTTAAAACAGTAAAGTGTTATTAAAAGAATGGGTGAAGCAAGTAAAGGAATTTGCAATGGTAGAGTCAAAGTCCAGACCTTAATCCCAGAGATATGCTGGGGCAGGATCTGAGGAGTGGATATCAGAGCTGAAAAAGTTGCAAAAAATGAATGGGCAAAATTTCCAATCCAAGAAAATGTGAAGGAGTAATCATAATATACAGGTAATGTTCGCCTGAAGGCACGACTGCTGAAGAGCTGCAGGTTTCTGAAGGCAAAGATCCTCAGAATTTTGTCATTAAAGACTTTTAACACTGCATCTCTTCGTTCATTAAGAGTGAAAAAATGATACTGTTATTTGCTTTATTGGGATTGAAACACATTTTAGGTTAGATTTACGCACAATTCTAAAGGGTTCACAAACCTTTGGTGTGACTGTGCAAAGAAAAGATATCACTTTGAAATTCCAAATTCATGAAGAGCTTTTTGTTGATGCTGTAATGATACTGTGTCAGTGGTGGTTCAGATTATAAGCAATCATAATACCCCATGCCCCTATGTTGTTATTGTAAAATAATAATAATAATAATAATAATTTTTATTTATATAGCGCCTTTCTCAAACCCAAGGTCACTTTACAGAGCAAAGCAAGTAAAAAAAAAACAGTAAATACAAACACAAAGACAGAAAACAAACAGCAGAATAAGGAAATTAAGACCTGGGAGAAGTGGAATAGCACAGACTGAATAGATCTGTTTTTAACTGTGTTTGAAAGAGGGACAGAGAGGACATTAAGCACAGGTTTTGAGGGAGGGAATTCCAGAGTTTAGGGGCAGAAACACTAAATGATCTACCCCCCATGGAAGCTAACCTGAATTTAGGAACTGAGAGTAACCCTGTGCCGGAGGAGCGAAGTGAGCGGGGGGGAGTGTATGAATGGAGTAAATCAGTGAGGTATGAAGGAGCAGATCCATGAAGGGCTTTAAATGTGATGAGAAGCAGCTTGTACTGAATACGATACGATATGGGCAGCCAGTGAAGTTTGTGGAGAATGGGGGTGATATGTTCAGATTTTTTGGAGAAGGTAAATAATAAATCAAATAAAAATAAAATAGTGTGAGCAAAGGATCATTGCCAAAAATGAGCAATCACTGAAATAGCGTTGAAACAGTAAGAGGTAAGATAAAGGTAAGATACATAAGTAATGATGTAATGTTATTATAATTGTGGATCAAGTGATATCACTGAAATACACTGTGTACAACCATGTAATAAATAATATTCCTTAAAGACCTGTAATTCATAATGACTTTTTGGACTGGTGACACTATCAACAGAACAGGGGCAGCAGTGGCCTAGTGGTAAGAGACTAGGGCCCCAGGATCTGATGGTTGTGGGTTTGAATCCCAGACCAGCAGGTTGCCCTGAGGTACCCTTGAGCAAGGTACCGTCCCCGTCACAGCAGCATTAAAGTATTCTACAAACATCTGAAATAAAGTCACAGCATCAAAATATATTTCATCTTACGTTGGTGTTTTATTCATTACTCCTAATTGCCAGGCTTAACATCAACTTCTGTTGGACACATTTCTTTAAAAAAAAAAACATATTTAAGAGCACATGTCCTTTAAAATAAGTGCCATCGATTCATCGTTCATTCAAGGCACACGAATGAAAGTAGTGACTTAAAAGTGATATGAAATGAACATAACAGTTATAACCAGTGCTTGTTTATCTTTAAAAGTAAAAAAAAAAAAGCAAATATAGACAATATTCATCTATTAATAAGTATTTAAAGTAGCAGACATGCACTACTGTTATTACATTGTGGTTATGACAACTAATGATGAAATACCAACATTTTCAGTCATAAAATCAAGTTTTTTCCAGGGGTGATCTTGTAGAAATAGCTTAGAGAACATTCAGATTGTACAATAAATTACTAAGTGCTTTTGAGAATGGTTTGAAATGATTGTTAATGACTTGCATAGTTGTTAAAACATTTGTGGTGCCTAGCTTTAATAAAAAGAATTCTTCAGTACATTTTGTCTTCATAGTGCTTATAGCAATTCTTTCAGAATCTCCTCTTCAGCACAGGTCGTGTACGGTCTTCTGTCGACACGCTCAGTCGCTTTTTTGGGTATGACCTTTAAACTTGGCCATAAAGTCAAATGCTCCCAGATACTCACCAAACAGCAACCCCACCTTTACAGGTAAAATACTGAGAGAGAAATAAATAAGAAAAAAGAAATGTTATAATATGTTAATACTAAAGGGAACATGATTTAGAAATAGTGAAAGTGAAAAAAAAGTGAAAGAGACATTAGTGACATTAGACATTAGTGCTGACATTAGTAACATTACTGAAATGAACAGGCAGCCATTTTTCACAAAAGTAGCATTGTTTATCAATCACGCCGTGAACGGAACGTCACATCACGCCAGTTACAAACTCAAACTGGTCGTTAAGACTACAAAGGAGACAATAACTTAATCCCTGTTAATTACATTAAAGGGTGAAGTAGTCATGGAAACACAAAACACCATTATAATGAATACCAAAACATTTAAAAGTATTTAAGCATGCATCTGGGGTAAAAATAATGACAGCAACAGCAACAAAACAACTTTTTTCAAAACAAAAATTATTAAACTAACGCTAAGGAATGCTGCAAAGCTTCTCTTTCTTGCAATGTAACACAAATAATGCACAATTTACACAATCTGCAGTTTTACAATTAAATACTCAAGTGTTAACTACAAAAGTACATCAGCTCTTTATAGACTCTACCCTCAGTAACATACAGAGAAAAAGCAGTGTGATCAAACACTCCTGCACACACTAACAGAACAATGCAGCAGCGATCTGGCAGCTGATCAGTCAGGCTGGTAAGTGGTTTATCCATTATGGTATCATGGACTCCTCATAGCTGCAGCAGAAGCTGTTTTGTCGCTAATTAAAATCTTAAATGCTGGCATAATTATCTTAGAGTTCAAAGAGCTCTCAGCATTAACAGCAGAGAGCGAGCGCGTACACACATCACCCATGTGCACATAAAAGAGGTTTACATGTGCACCTTCAGCCATAACATTAAAACCGCCTGCATAGAACATTGCCTAGAGATTCACCCTGCCTCAAACAGCTTCTCCGCATATTTCCTGGTGCCATTTCTCCCCTGGGTAAGCCATGCACATGAGACCAAGCACACCGGTTCACCTTTCCATTGTTCCACAGCACTCCATGGGCACTCTGACTTGCTGTCTGCTGCACGATTTTTCACTTTGCATTACCTTTACACGTTCAATATGTAACGTTACCGATCAGTGCTCTACAATGGGAATAATACCAAATACTAATTAAATAATAAATCGCTGTTGACAAACCTCTGCAAGATTTTTTCCTTACTTAAATGAAAAGATACAGTGAACATAAAATGTTACTTAATAAAAATGTAATAAACATGTAATATCTGTACACAGATGTATAAATTCCTGCGCAATTTCAATGGAAGTCTGTGAGCTCCTGGTCAATAAGTACTTCCAAAGAGAATGAATCTGATCTTCCCATATTAATACACAATTACACTGCATTCTACTTACACAGTCAATTTTACATAAATCAATCTATAAAAAGTGCAGCATTGTAGAACCATTTCCATTAGCAGGTGAAGTTAAACTTACTTCTTCAAAGCGATGATGAGGTAGACACTGCGAGGCATACACAGAAAGACTTGGTCTCTTCGAATAGCATCCACTATCTTTCTACATACATATTCCGGCTCCAGAATGGGCAGGAGTCTGGGCCACCTACACACGCACACACACACACACACACACACACACACACACACACACACACACACAGACACACACATTAGAAGCCCAACTTTTACATTCTATTGAATTGTGCGACGCTTTGCTATTTGCTGGCAACTTACAGTCACGACTATCTTTCAGCAACAGTTCTACAGACATTTAGGCACATCTGCCAGATCAAATGTGGAAGCTCTTAACTGAGAAGTGCGAGCAACAGTGAAACACACCAGATTGGTCACCGACAGAGCAGATTGAAATTAAACCCCAAGAAGAAACATGAAACCGATGCAGCACACAGAGATCGGTAAAAAGGCTGGAAAATTGTAAGCTCTGATCCAGCACGCCTCCTCAGACATGTTTTATGAATGCAACAGTTGGCTCACAAAAAAACAGCGATTGTTTTACTCACTTATAGTGCCTACTGTTTAAATAATCATTTATGCGGCTTGTTTTGACAGATACAAATGAAAACAATCAGCCAGAGCTCTTCTAAAAAGGCAGGACCACCCACACATCCCTCCCCCTTACACCAAACAAACACATTTACATCAGCAACATCTGACAGACACACTGATCATTCAGATAGAAAATGACACCTGAGACATTGCTCTGGGCTAGTGAGACTCCAAACCTGTCTACCTGTCAGTCTACCTACACATCTTTTAGTCCCCCTCTCTTTCCTGATCGAGTGTCTGGAGATGGGGCCAAGCAAATTATATAGCACTTTAAAAATAATGCATGAAGCTGTCATACTAAAAGAAATCTTGGTTAGCTTGCCATGGATTTGCTGAAACTGACGGTGCTAGACGGCACCCTGTATCTCCATTTTTACCGTCTTAAATTCTTGACAAGGTTATGGATTATGGACTGATAAAAGTACTCCAGAATTGTAAAAATGTGTTAAAGTGAATTTGATTGAACGTTTACATGCTCTTCTATCTACCTAGAGGTTATCTATGTAGCCTTTATAAGAAAGCATTTTACAAAGTCACTTTCACTTTGCTGAACTTCACATTGTAGGTTCTTTTTTGTCATTTTCTACCAAAAGATGAAGACCAACGCAAACGCTGTCAGTGCATCTTACTTTGTGTGAGCTCCATCAAACATTCCAGTGTTGATGAAGAAGGGACAAACTATGGTGGTCTTCACTCCATCACAACCTGAAGCCAGCATCTCCAAGCCCACGGACTCGGCAAAGCCCACTGCTGCAAACTTACTTGCACAGTAATCTATCAAACACACACAAACACAAGGCGGTGAAACTGATGCTTTGCGAGCGCTGTGGGGGTGGAGGAGTGGGAGGATCATTATCATTATGGGGGCTGGGAGTATACCTGCCAGTCCACTGACTCCAACAAGTCCAGCAGAGCTAGCAATGCTGACCAGATGACCATGGTTTGCAGCCATCATCGCCGGGAGGAATGCCTTGTACATCTAGGGAGAAAGAAACAACATCATCATAAAGCAAGTTTATGATGTTGTTCACCAGAGCTGGAGGGAGCGGGCTCGACCAATATTCAAGTATTGCTGCTTCAGTGAATGTGGTGGGTGGATCTATTAACCCTAATTGCTGCTTTCTTCAGTTCCTCTCTTCCAGAGCCAGAAAACACAAGCACATCCTACACAGAAGCCTTTTTTTTTTTTTTTTGGTAGTGAGTGGCATATGTCGATGGTGCCATTTCACCACCTCCAACCCCTTCATTTTTTATTGGCTGATTTTAGGGACTCAAGGTGCTGTCGAGCGTGATGAGAGTTCATTTATATTTTGATGTAGGTGAATTTTAAAAGAGCGCTCCAATGAAAAGATGAGTTGATATTAGCATATATCCGTCCTTGCATCTTATCCTTGCATCTCTTCCTCGAGTTATTATGCAAAACAAGACGCAAGGAAGGGAAAGAAGAATGAACAATCCTAGTGGATCTAAAGCCAGATCAAAAAACTCCACAGAGTGTGAGTTTCATTTCCCTGCAGAAATGCAGTTCCGCTTCTCAGTACAACCAGCATCTGTCTGTACAGGAAGTGAACTTCATTAGGTGATTTTATCTTTTTGATCCTTTTGGGCTAAAATAAAACATGGGACTCAAAAGAAGAAATATATCTGTGAAAAGCAAATCAGTCTAGGTGAGTAGATAACAGAAGAGAATGTAATAATTTTGATAAAGTTTAAAAACTGACGTAGAGCTCTAGTTGTAAAAAAAAAAACCAACTAACTAAATCTAACTGAATGAAATGCACACTCCTCACAAATATGCAGTAAAAAAAAAAAAAGAAAGAAAATACTTCACTTAAAACTACTACCTGCCTCTGCTGTGCATGGACCGTTCCTGTGCTTGTGTTTTCAAAGTGAAAGTGGGTGATTAAGAAACTTTCTGTTTGCGTCAGACAGAGAGGCAGAGTGCTCTAAAAAGCTTCACGTCTAACTTTCTCAGATTGAAGCGTGAGTCGATTTCACATGACTAAAATGTGCTACAACAGCATAAACCTTCCCCCCCGTGATCTGAGAGACAGTTATTTTGTAGATGTGACACAATTTATTGATGTACACTGAAAGCATCCTTTATTTCTGTGGATGACGGTGAATCAGAAGCACTAACCCAGAAGTGGGCGAAGCTGTTGACCTCCATTGTCTTCATCAGAAGAGAGTCCGGAGACTGCAGGAACTTCTTGCCTGTGACGATCCCAGCATTATTGATCAAAATAGTGATGTCCCCGACCTCCCGTTTGACCTACAGAACAAACTTGGTCAGTGTTGGCTCTCCTCAGCGGGACTACATACAATGAGTTGAGTGTTTTCAGCATCTATAGCTGTATTCAGAACAATGTTGCACTAGAGGTTTTTTGTTTTTTGTTGCATTTCCACTGCAGGTTTTCACCACAGCGTGGTTCCACCTGCTAGCTAAGACATCAGCAGGCACACAAAACCACCAGTGCTGGGTTTATATATGCTTCCTCTGAGTCATGCGAAGCACCACTAACGTAGCGTGTGACTCCTGATGACTTGTTTGGAGAATGCTCGCTGCCAGTTCTATTACAAATGCCTTCAGTGTCTAGAATAGTGTTGAGTGATGCTGGGAGAGGGAGTCCATCCATCTAGCCAAAGGTGAGGCATCACTGGTGATAGAAGTTGTGAAATCTGAATAATAGTGCCACTGCTGCATCACTGACACCTGCATGTTACAGTGTTACTGAAGCAACAAAGTGTTCTGCTCTGGTGAAAACAGATTAGATAGCCGATGTGCTGGCGATACGATTCCTCTTTTGATGTGATGGTTATTATGAACCTGAAAAGACTGCAATGATGTCCAGGTGACGCCTTATCTCCAGTCTGAACATTCTCAGTATGGAAATAGCAATTGGCACCCTGGTCGCCGAAAAGATCGTTCAGCTCGAGTGTATATCAGATGCAGAAACAGAGGAACCTGAAAGAAATTCAGCTCGCAGTGAAAGTAGTCAGAGCCACCCCTCCATGACTTTCTGTAGCTGATGTAATGCCTGTTATCTCCGTTTCACTCTCCAGCAGGTGTCTTACGCTGACCAAACCGGAGAGAGGAAGAACAACACACCGTCTTTCAAAGCAGCAGTGTCGAGGGAAATCATGTCCAAACAAATGAAGCAAACTGATGTTTCCCTTTGTGTACACACTGGTTAACAGCAGACAGGCTGCTTTAAAGCTTGTTTTCAGAGGAGGATCACTGATACCCTTCCTGCAGACTGGAGCTTATTAGAGAAACAAGGCAGTTGGAGCACAATCCTGCAGAGGATTGATCATTTCTGGCCCTGAAAGTGCCATCTCTGCTCATTTTAATACACTCACTGTGTAGATGGGGAGCGTGTGGTTTGATTGGATGTTTATATACACAGATCTCTTTCAGTAGGAAAAACCAAGAGATGGGGCAGTTGTTTACAAAAGATCCTGTAAGTGTAAGGAGGCCGTGTGTGTGCTCAGGTAAATGTCTGTGGGTGGGTGTGTCACTCACTCTGAATATACTTTTATATATGTGTGTGTGTGTGTGTGTGTGTGTGTGTGTGTGTGTATCCACCTGGTCCGCCACTTTGTACACCTCCTCTCTGTTACTGCAGTCGCAGGTGTAGGTGTGTGCGCGTGTCCCGTGTGTCTCTCTGATTATCCTGGCGGTCTCTCTGTTTCCCTCCTCGTTGATGTCCCACAGCACGAGTCTCGCGCCGAGTCTGGCGAACTCCAGCGCCATCAGTCTGCCCAGCCCGCCGCCCGCGCCGCTCAGCAGCACCGTCTCCCCGGTAACGCTCTTCCTGCGCGCGGGAACGAGCGCGCGCCACAGCGCCTCCAGGCTGAACCACAGCCACAGGGCGAGCACCTTCAGCGTCTCCAGGAAGAAGTTCATGGCGTACTGGACACAAAACACAGGCGCGTTTAGCTCTTTTCATCACGAACAGCAGCTCGACGACAAATACTCGCGCCCCGCTCAGCTGCGGGCCGTTCCTGTTTCAACTTCCGCCCGGGCCCAACACACTTACCTCAGGTCGCGCGGTTAGCACAAATCAAACTCCTCTCTCTCCAGAGCTAACCTTCGGCCGGCCTCTGCTCGTGTCGTCCTCGGTCCAAGGGTCAGTCTGTCCGCGGTAACGGTGCAGGATGTGGAGGGCGAGGCCTTCTTTAACCCTTTGCCTGCCGCGAGGCGCGCGAGGAACAGAGTGATCAGCAAATAAGAGCACTCAGTACACACGAGGCTAATGTACACACACACTTTATCTCTCACTCTCACACACACTCATCCTGTCCTAAGCGCGCACACACACACCCACACTCATTCTCTCTCACACACACATACACACACATTCTCTCTCTCACACACACACACCCACACTCATTCTCTCTCACACACACATACACACACATTCTCTCTCTCACACACACACACCCACACTCATTCTCTCTCACACACACATACACACACATTCTCTCTCTCACACACACACACCCACACTCATTCTCTCTCACACACACATACACACACATTCTCTCTCTCACACACACACACCCACACTCATTCTCTCTCACACACACATACACACACATTCTCTCTCTCACACACACACACCCACACTCATTCTCTCTCACACACACATACACACACATTCTCTCTCTCACACACACACACCCACACTCATTCTCTCTCACACACACATACACACACATTCTCTCTCTCACACACACACACCCACACTCATTCTCTCTCACACACACATACACACACATTCTCACACACATACACACTCATTCTCTCTCTCACACACACACTCTCACACACTCATCCTGTCCTATGCACACACTCTCTCTCACACACACACACACACACACACACTCATTCTCTCACACACACACACACTCACACACAGACTCATTCTCTCACACACACTCATATCTTATGCACTCACACACTCACACTCATTATATCTTACGCACACACACACACTCTCACTTTCTCACACACACTCTCTCACACACACAGACACACACACACATTCCATCTCTCTGGGAATTTATTCTCTGCATTTAATCAATCGAAACAGTAGTGAACGCAGAGTGTTGGGGAGGTACTTTGCTCAAGGGCACCTCAGTGTGACCTACTGGTCTTGGACTCAAACCCACAACCTTCTGAACATGGGGCTTAGTCCCTCACCACTAGGCCACCTCTGCCCACTGACTGAGAAAGGGAATTTCTCAATCTGATTTTTAATGCACATCCTGTGACCCTGAATAAAATATACCCCCACTACAGTTTGGACCACGAAAGAAAAAAAATGTAAAACAAAATCAAATTTGTTTTTTGTGTTAAAATAATGCTTGAGATGTACAATGAATAGAATGAGTAAATGCAGTAGTGACAATTGCAACACTTAAGTGAAAAGTGTTTTGTTTTCACCTTGTTTTAATCAACTTGAAAAAATGAGACCATCTGTAAAGCTGTCAGCAGACATAATGAAATTAAACAAAAATAAATGGAAGACCTTCATGTTTAATAAACCTAAATTACATTTCATATGAAAGAGTAAAATATGTCAGATATTTAGAGGATTATAAGTTATTGGGAAAGGTCCATTTCCTTTCCCAATACAGCATGTACCGAAAGTTTTCAGACCCTTGTCCAGGTTTTGATTTTCAGATTCACCTTTAAACCAATTAATTTCTTTTGCTGATCACTCTATTCAGAGTACTCCATAATGACGTTCAAGTATTCACATCCTTCACTTAACACTTAGTAAAATGACCTTTGGCAGCAATGACAACCTCAGATCTTTTATGGAATAATCCTGCAAGTTTGGCACACATTTCTTTTGGACATATTTGCTTTTTTTCTTGAGAGAATGATATAAAGTCTCCGGTTTGGAAGGCAAGCGCCAGTGCACAGATATTTTAAGTTATGCACTGTGAATGTACTTCAGTAGAAGATAATGTAAAGTTCAAATCCATGCAAACATGTCCTTATGTGGCGCTGATTAAATGTTGGCAGTTAAGATCTTTATTCGTGTGTACAGCTAATTGTCAGATACATGTTCTGTTTAGTTTTACGGTTGTTTATGTTGGTTTGGAATGGTGATTTAATGACCTAACTACATGTGAAAGCCTAATCAGTTTGCCGGTTGTTTTGCAGTAGGCTATGTAATATGTAAACACGCACTTTGACCCAGTTAAAACACTGCTGGTGATGCAGCTCACTTTCCATAAAATTACAAACAGTATAACAGCAACGTCTGCTCTGTGTCTGCAGACCTGCTTTTCTAGTTTTTTTTTGGTCATTAGACTCTTTGAGCTTTGACAGTGTATTGAGTCTTGACCACAAAATAAGTTATGTTGTGGTCAAATACAAATACAGATACTTTTAATCTAACCTTTAAAATTGTCTAATCATACACCCGTTAAGGCTTATTAATCAACCATAAATTAAAAAGGAACCACTATGGCACCAATAAGTCAATAAGTAAATTAAAGAGCCTTTTTTGATTGAGTTTTGTTTTTTACATACTTTAATTCCTAATTTCATGTATTACATCTTTTTTTTTTATGTTTTTCATTTTATTTATCTTAATCTAAAATGTAATGTTCATGGTAAGCTCTCAGCAAGCTAAATGCGTAAATCTAAAAAATGAAAAGAAAATCATATATATGTCTTTAATTACTCTTTACCTAAAAAACCTCCCTTCTTTATCTCTCAGAATCTCTCAGAACCACGTAAGCTGTGTGTTTACTAAAAACTGCAAAGCATCTAGATTAGAGCTGGTAAAGCCAGTGAATAATTTTGTGACCTTTTTTAGAAGCCTGTTTTGTGTTTGGAAACATCATGGCAATGTGTTTTGCATGTGCCTCCTGAGGGAAACATCTGAAATCTACCCAGCTTGCTAACGTCTTGTACAAAAAGTGTGGCCAACGTAGCAGAAAGTTTATGGCTGAGGTTTTAGTTTTATGAAAAGAAAGCATTTCAAGGAGTGTAATTTTATATGTCTCCTGGGTTTTATGGCATACATGAATGTGTGAGACCCAGTGAAACACTGCTGCATGTGTGAATGACAAAAAAAAAAGTCAGATCATTACTGATAAAAGTGGCTTCATGATGTCTGTACTGATCCAGTTTGCTCAGTTAAGATTAGCCTACTGTTGGGGAATAGATGAGAGGCACAGTTTATAGCTTTGACTCTTACCCTACTTATGAAATGGCCTATAACAAGTGCCATAAAGAGTGGTGTATTAATATAGATAGTATTGTGTGTGTGTGTGTGTGTGTGTGTGTGTGTGTGTGTGTGTGTGTGTGAGAGAGAGAGAGAGAGAGAGAGATTTGGCTTTTGCTTGAGAGTTAAGTATCTTATCTGCAATGCTGTCACTATAGACCCAAAAAATGAAGGCTTTTCGCCATTTTCTCAAGACATTGATCAAGTGATTAGGGCAGCCATTATAATGCCATGAATCATCTTGACAGCTCTAGTAAAGTCACTCACTATTGCTGACTAACAATACTCTGAAAGCACCACGTAGAGATGAGGCAGGATATGTCAGATTGACATATTTATTTGAGACATAGACATTCTTTTGCGGTTTCAAGCAGTTTATTCAAGCTGTACAGCATATGACAAATTCAGGCTGACACCAGAACAACAGACTATGAGAAATACAGATGCTGAGAGGGGGAAATCACTCTGTTGTGGACATATAAACAATGTTTTTAACCCTCTTAAGTCAGCTGCCAAACCTCTTTCTGTGATTGGAACAGGCTCTAACTGACTTGAGCTCTGGTGAGGTCACGGAAAAGGGTACAAAGGAACAAGTGGGCAGACCAGAGATAATAATGGAAATGACTAAAATGATCATATATTGTCTAATTCTGCTACACAAGCTTGCATTTGCCAAAAATAAATCCCATGACTGTCCATAAGCCATCGTAAACTCCCTTTGAGTGCATCTCGTTCATAATCTTAATACATATTGAACACTATGTGGACTTGCGAACAAATCATAAACACGGTGTCAGCAAATTTTTTTAATCTTTACTCGGTTCATGGAGTAGCTTTTAAGAGTTGGAGGACAGATAGTTAATGACTAACCAAAGTCTGCAAGGAGTTTAAAATCCCATAAAACCCCCATATCTCTTCTCCATCTCTGACGACTCCTCCTCGTTGTCGTCCTCTTGTTCCTCTTCTTGCGGCGAGCGTTTGAGGAATCCTCCGTAGCGCTTGCTCTTCTCCCCCCACTCCGGCCGGCCAACTCTCCTCATGAAGCCCCCATAACGCTTCTGGGGTGATCTTTGACCCTCATAGTCATAGCCCCTCCTCATAAATCCTCCATAGCGCTTTACCATGTCCTCTAACGCTGTAGGCTCTCCTTTTGCATTCAAAACGTCCCTCAGCGTGGCCTCTCTCTCACTGTCATCTTCCACCTGGCTGGTCAACACCTCTACATCATTGTTGGAAAGAATTTCTCGGCCACGGTCGACATCATCTGGCTCCAGGCCATAGAGCTCAGCAGCCTTCTTCATGAAGCCTCCATATCGTTTCATGAAGCCTCCGTAGCGTTTCATGAATCCGCCATATCTCTTCATAAAGCCACCATACTTCTTCTCTTCCTGGTGTTGCTGTTGGGGCTCGTTTTCGAATAATTCTTGTTCTGCCTCAGGTGTGCTTTCGGTGGCCTGCAGGAGACCCTGACACAAGCCATAGGAGTTGCCAATGTTCAGGTGCTCCTCGCACTGCAACACACATGCCTGGCAAAAACATACAAGCATGAGAACAGTGTGTGAGCCACACACATATTTGCCATCTGTAACTTGGACAAGGAGGCATAAATGCCCAGCACTACAAGCAACTCACTCGCAATTAGATACATCAGTGTCGATGCGGTGGGTGGAGATGTCTGTCTTCTGCCCAGTCTCCATTAACATCAAAAAGGAATGTATCACATCAGTAACTGTTTTCTCTTTCATTCCACAGCAGTGTGGTATGTGCAAATGAGTGAACGTGTGCGGGCGTGAGGCAGCGATAAGCTCGTGGGCAACCATGTGAATGCTAAAACAGCGTGACGCTCAATTTTCAGAAAATATTGAATAGAATTTTCTAACACATGCGCACGCACAGCCTTGTAATCCAATCTTTAACCAGATTCTTGGTGCTACCCCACATTATATTGCCACATCTGCATCTAAATATTAACACCGGTAGTTTTCTTCTTTTGTCCTCCAGCCGAGTTCTTCTACAAAACAACCATTCATAATTCAGGGTACTGACTAAGATTTGAGAGAGAAAATAAATAGTAGAGTCAAATCCATAAAACTTTGCTGAGATGACAATCTAGTGGGAGTAAAAATGCAATTATCATTTTAATCATTTTTTATGAGCGATTTTCACTCTTTCCCTCTCCGCCCCCCTGCCTCTCACCTTCCCGTAGCTTTCGTGACAAACCTCCCCTGAAAGATTTTAGGGCCGCTCTGATAATCACATTCATCACGAATTCAGGCAGCATGCGGTGGTTACAAAAGGCCACTCAATCAATACATCAGCCTTCATTTCCTCAACAAAATGCACACATCAATACGCAAATCTGTAAAACATCTGATCTATTGACGAATTAAAAGCTTTAAAGTCTTGAATCACTCATACCATTAAATAGACGCATTTTCTTATTAAATCTGTACATCGGGAGGGGTAGACAGCCATATTTTGTAATAAATTATAGGTAAGGCAATGATATAAATTCTAGAGATAACAGATAACAGTCTTAGACCTGCACATGCTAGTACTGTCATTCATACTCCTTTTTAGGTAACCTCTCCTGCTGAGATTTCACTCAAACATTATTCATCAGCTTTCTCTTGTTAATCAGACCACTTCACTCTAATCTTCATCTTGGCCATCATTCCTTATATGAGCTCATAACTCTAATTGTTCTGTCTTTTATTGTTGCACCATCCACTGTAGTCGCGAGGAGGATGAGTCTCATGCCACTGTCCCTTGCTCCCCAGGGGACAGGTGGCTGATTAGTGAAAAACACAAAGACAAAGTGAATTGCACAGAGTTTTTTTCCACTAAATCTCCACTGGAGAATTCATGCAATGAATGAATGTTTAATTCATTTGGAAACGATGCACACACTGAGTTCAGTGCTTTTTTAGGTGTATGTTTGCAAAAAAGAGTGTCTCATTGAATTGATCCAGTGGTACTAAGTCATGGCGCGTGCTCGGTCACTCTGAATTATTTCTAACACACATCCAGCTGCAAACATCTGGGATCATCAGACATTGCATAACTGTTATAGGAGTGTTCAGGGTTTATCACCGATCCTGAGTGCAGAGGAGCTTCTGGCAGGACTGAGTTTTATGCAGCGCTCCTCACAGTATGTGTGTGTGGTGATTGTACTCACTATGGAGCTGATGCGCTTTTGCTGAAGCCGCAGGCGCCCCGAGCAGCGCGCGCATTCCGCGCTACAATCCGCGCGTGCAGACAGCGCGAGACACGCGACCACCAGCAGCAGCTGCAGCGACCACCTGCAGCTTACCTGCACCGCCAACAGCTGGAGAAACAGAGAGTCTGTATTAGGATTGTCCGCCACAGCCAGCCTGAAACAGCACATCAAGCTCAAAGTGAGACACAGCTGTGCAGATGTGCTGAAGGAACTGCTGTGACACTCATCTAAATCAAGTACATACTGCATCACTTTCTTACCCCCCACCATCATAACAGACTTAATCCACTAGCTGCTTTTTAAGGACCACGAAAGCAGATTTAAATGGCATAAGAGTGGTCCAGAGTGTCACTGACCTTCATCATCACTCTTAACTTTGGGGTCCGCTGGGTCCGCCGTGTGATGCAGCTGGAGTCTCGAGCTGAACTGGAGCTACAAGTCTTGCTTTGAGTCCCCAGAGTGAGAGAGAAAGAGAGAGAGGTGGGGGGAGTGAAAAAGAGAGGGAGAGCGAGAGATGATGATGATGATGATGATGGAGAGGTTGCGCAGTCTCAACTTCAGCCTACAGACTTTACTGAGGTTCTTCTTCTTTCCCACCGATATCCTCTATTCAAGACGACTGTGAGCAAAGTATCCCGCAACAACAGTTTCCCCACTCTTTAAAAGAGCTGCTTGAGGGTCTCCTTCATGTGCTGGGGAAACTCGCCCTGACGCGCAATGACGCACACGACCCCCTTCATGGCTAATTATATGAACAGAGAGTCAATGAAAGCTGCGAAGCAGGAGAGGTCAAGAAGAAGGCGCAGGGGTCGCTGTCCACTAAATCATGTCCCAGTGCGAGCTCAATGGACCGCAACCTTCTCTCCACTTCCATTAAGGCGAGCGGATCCCAGGACCATATTCAGTGCGGGTACAGCCATGAATAGACACACATACATACATGTTCACACATCACAGACATATACCCCACACACTTCAGCAGATATTCACACTCCCATAGCGCCCATATAATTCATGAAGGGGTCATTATGCCCTCACTCTCTCAATCGGCCGAATTCAGTGTGAGGTGACAATGGTTAATATCACTCTTTTCACTTTTCACTTGAGCTGTGAGCGTGAGCGCAGGGCTGCTTTCAAGCCTTTGTCCCAGCATTTTAACAACGTTTGTATCTTTCTCTGCCAGCTATTGACCACCGCCTGCACTCAGCACTGCTATAAAAGCTATTGATTTAGGCTATCAAACACACCTACAGCCACTTCAGGGAGGTATGAATACAGCTTTGTTCAATCCTGCTCATTTAAAGGCTATGAGAGCTGCCATAAACACACACACCCGTGCACACTCACACCAAGACTAAAGCTGTGTATGTTTTGAAGGGTTACCGGTTTTTAAAAAAGTGATTTTTCATGACATCCTTGAGAAATACAGCAATAGAGCATGCCATGAGTGCACATATCAAAATGAATGGAAGGATCTACAGGTCTTTCATTTGTGACTTCCTGTACTGAAGATCCTACCGCTGCGACACTAAGAGAGATAATGCCTTATAATACACACCCAGTCTTCATTTAAATAATTTGGATTCTAGAACGCTAGCAACCCAAGATGAGCAAAGTTTTCATAGCACCCGAAGCATAAAAAAAAATTCAGATAAGATGGGCCAAGGGGATTTTTAAAGTACTGCAACCACATTAGGATTATACTGACTCCAGGGCAAATAAATACATAAATACATGTAAACAAATTGTTTTTGCTCACTAATGCTCACTTTTGTCTCATCCTGGAGCATCCATGCAAGTCAGGATCCTGCAAAGGTCAATACACCTAGTGCTTTGTTGCAGTTATCCGAACTTTGCTTAACACACTGCAACTCCTCTGCTCATAAACAAGAGATCTTTACACAATAAAGATCTCTAAGAATTCAAAAGAATGGTTGTAAATCGTCACTTAAGCCTCACCTTATAAATCTTACTTAGATTTACTTAGACTTACTTAGATCTTACTTACTAGAGTTTGTTACCAGAACCAGCTGATTTTTTCGCAGGGAGGAGCTGTGGCGTCTGATTGTAATACTGAAGTAGAGACGTGTAAATATTACATGGTCGTCACAGCGATGACAGTGTCTGAAAAACTGATGTTATCGTGGTACGGATGAAGTAGCAGGATGGGTTGTTAGGTTAGTCTCTAGATTTGAGTAGTTCAAGTCAAGTCAAGTCAAGTAGGTTTTTATTGTCATTTCAGCCATGTACACAGTACACAGTGAAACGAAATAACGTTCCTCCTGGACCCTGGTGCTACACCTAGGACAACATCAGACACAACATAATACACAAGACAACATAAAACACAACAGAAGACACAACATAATACACAAGACAAGGCAACAAGTGCAGACAAC
Organism: Hepsetus odoe; assembly: GCA_017165825.1. Taxonomy (NCBI): domain Eukaryota; kingdom Metazoa; phylum Chordata; class Actinopteri; order Characiformes; family Hepsetidae; genus Hepsetus; species Hepsetus odoe. The sequence goes on from JABMDN010000085.1 coordinate 121,291, forward strand.
AGACAACAAGAGACAGCACAGCAGACAGTACATTCATCCGTAAGAGGGCCGCAGAGTTATAGAACAAAGCAGCCCAGGTTGTGCAGTTTAACAGTGTGATGGAGCAGCGTTATCAGTAAAGTGCAGAGTGCAACAAGAAATAAATAGATAATGATAGAAATAGATGAATAATAGGTGTGGAGACATTTAGCCAGGTGGCCAGGGGGAAGAAACTATTTCCCATCCTGGAAGTAGAGGCCCGTATGCTGCGGAACCTTTTCCCGGATGGCAGGAGGGAGAAGAGAGTGTGGGATGGGTGGGAGGGATCATCCACAATGCTGGTTGCTTTGCGGATGCAGCGAGTGGTGAAAATGTCCTGTACAGAGGGCAGAGAGACCCCGATGATCTTCTCAGCTGTTCTCACTACCCGTTGTAGGGACTTGCAGTCTAAGACGTTGCAGTTCCCGTACCAGGCAGTAATGCAGCTGCTCAGTATGCTCTCGATGGTTCCTCTGTAGAAGATGGTGAGAATGGAAGGTGGGAGATGGGCTTTCCTCAGTCTACGTAGGAAGTAGAGACGCTGCTGGGCTTTCTTAGTGATAGAGCTGGTGTTGAGGGTCCACGTGAGGTTGTCGGTTATGTGAACACCAAGAAACTTGGTGCTCTGGATCATCTCCACAGGTGAGCTGTTGATGTAGCAGTGTAGTTAACACTTACACTGCTACTGCACCAGTTTCTCAGTATCTCCCTCCAAAGGTCAAATGTTTTTACTCTGACTGCGGCCCATCTGAACTAAAATACATAGTTAGGTGACACATCCATGAATTGACATTTTTTTGCAAGATAAAAACATTTTAAATCTGGAAACATATACAACATCTTGAAAATATAGGCGAGGTTTGTTTCTTTGGGTTTTTTTTTTTTTGCAGCAAAAGAACAAACTACAAAAGACTACAAAAGAAACTACACACCATCTGAACTCCACTGTATAAACTTTGGGACAACTAAAATGTGAAGGATGTTGAGGATGTCTGACGTGTAATGTGGCTCATGTCAGAATAACAGCATTGCTTTATCTAGAACACTCGTCTCTGTAAAAACAAGCTGCTCAGCCCTTTGCTTATTTAGACCTAAAGATTGGCATCGGCAAAAACTAACCTCACTGATAAAACAACTTTTAAAATAAAGTTAGTTTAACATAAATAAATTTAGGAGCTTGATTTAAATAATC